>JACXGK010000093.1:140652-171734 GCA_016801125.1 Novumbra hubbsi
AAAAAAAAAACATCACTGAACCCTAACGACATCTGCGTGTGTTCTTTTGTGTGTTTGTGCAGGAAGTGCCGGCCCTAGTCTTTTAGGGGCCCTAAGCAAAATCTTTGTTGGGGGCCCCCTCCCTTAGTGGTCCAAGGCTCACTAGCAGTCAGGGGCTCCCTGGCAGTCAGGGGCCCTAAGCAATCGCTTATGTTGCTTATGCCTAGGGTCGGCCCTGAGTGTAGGCATATGTGTGTGTTGCAATGTTACACTGAACTTCTCAGAGCATGAAGAGGAGATTTGCATCACAGCATACCAACGGCCAATCTGTGTGTTAATCTGTTGGCACAAGCTCGAACACACTGAAGCATGCTAGAATCCGCTTCCATTGACAGGGCCTTACTAAAAGATTATTATAAAACATGTGGCTCCGCACCATGCATTTTGATTGGCTAAAAGACATGTTATATACAAGACTATAACATGTTTGTGACAAAAATTCGTTAATTGGTTCATAAGTGCGATATGGAATCTTGGGGGTTAATGGTATAGTTTCATACCATGGCCTAGGGTTGTTTCCAGGCACACCGCATTGTGTTGTGTCTAAGGACATCTCTTAGCCATGGTATATTGGTCATATACAACACCCCCTTATTCCTTATAGCCTAAATATACCACAGCTAAAGATTGTTGTTTGAAACAAGTTGTGTTGTGGCATGTAAACAGTGACTGAAAGGTCCTTAGATCAATGGAGTAAACAAGACAAAAAAGCTGTAATTCTATAAATGTTGGGGGGTACATTCAAGACAAAAAAAATTGTAAACATGTTGTTCCCAACTTCTGCAGCTGTACCCGTAGTACTAGCACAATAATTGATCTCAATCCCCTGCAATTTCAAGGGGTATGATTTAAACAAGTATTTAATACCCTGCCGATTTTGCAGGTTTTCCTACTTACAAAGCATGTAGAGGTCTGTAATTGTTATCATAGGCACACTTCAACTGTGAGAGACGGAATCTAAAACAAAAATCCAGAAAATCACATTGTATGATTTTTAAGTAATTAATTTGCATTTTATTGCATGACAAGTATTTAATCACCCACCAACCAGTAAGAATTCCGGCTCTCACAGACCTCTTAGGTTTTCTTTAAGAAGCCCTCCTGTTCTCCACTCATTACCTGTATTAACTGCACCTGTTTGAACTCGTTACCTGTAGAAAAGACACCTGTCCACACACTCAATCAAACAGACTCCAACCTTTCCACAATGGCCAAGACCAGAGAGCTGTGTAAGGACATCAGGGTTAAAATTGTAGACCTGCAAAAGGCTGGGATGGGCTACAGGACAATAGGCAAGCAGCTTGGTGAGAAGGCAACAACTATTGGCGCAATTATTAGAAAATGGAAGAAGTTCAAGATGACGGTCAATCACCCTCGATCTGGGGCTCCATGCAAGATCTCACCTCGTGGGACATCAATGATCATGAGGAAGGTGAGGGATCAGCCCAGAACTACATGGCAGGACCTGGTCAATGACCTGAAGAGAGCTGGGACCACAGTCTAAAAAAACAATTAGCAACACACTACGCCGTCATGGATTAAAATCCTGCAGCGCACGCAAGGTCCCCCCTGCTCAAGCTAGCGCATGTCCAGGCCCGTCTGAAGTTTGCCAATAACCATCTAGATGATCCAGAGGAGGAATGGGAGAAGGTCATGTGGTCTGATGAGACAAAAATAAAGCTTTTTGGTCTAAACTCCACTCGCCGTGTTTGGAGGAAGAAGAAGGATGGAGTACAACCCCAAGAACACCATCCCAACCGTGAAGCATGGAGGTGGAAACATCATTCAGGACAGGACGACTGCACCGCATTGAGGGGAGGATGGATGGGGCCAAGTATCGCAAGATCGTGTCCAACAACCTCCTTCCCTAAGTAAGAGCATTGAAGATGGGTCGTGGCTGGGTCTTCCAGCATGACAACAACCCAAAACACACAGCCAGGGCAACTAAGGAGTGGCCCCGTAAGAAGCATCTCAAGGTCCTGGAGTGGCCTAGCCAGTCTCCAGACCTGAACCCAATAGAAAATCTTTGGAGGGAGCTGAAAGTCTGTATTGCCCAGCGACAGCCTCGAAACCTGAAGGATCTGGAGAAGGTCTGTATGGAGGAGTGGGCCAAAATCCCTGCTGCAGTGTGCACACCTGGTCAAGAACTACAGGAAATGTAATGGTCTCTGTAATTGCAAACAAAGGTTTCTGTACCAAATATTAAGTTTCTGTATTGCATGTTCAAACCTTAATATCATTCATATTAAATGGTTAAATGTAATTATAAATAAATTATATGTTTTCTACAGGAGCATATAAGCAGTTTGGAAATGCCATTGCAATTAAACAAAACCCATTGGATTTTAGTCGACTAAATCTACCCTAGTTTTAGTCGACTAAAACCTTATGATATTTAGTAGACTAAAACTATTTCATATGACTAAAATTAAATGGCATTTTAGTCAACTATAACTAAATCAAAATTTGCTTTAGAAATTAACATTGCGCCAAATAGAGCTGCATTATAATACAGCCAAAACCCAGAGTGGACAAGTTGAAACAAAAGTATGTGTTCATGAGCAAGGCAGGAAACCTTAGTGTCTCTGGTATGTCACTCTGGATGAGTTTTAATGTCTGGACGTTCTAATGTAATGTTCATCTCGACACATCAATTTTTTTCCGGGGTAGTAAGGGATATTTTGTAATTGCTTTTGCCCAAAAAGTATAGAGAATGGCAATTCTTCCCCAAAAACTATTATCATTAATTAGAAATGTACCCATGGCCAAATATAAAAACTGTGTCTTTTCGTTTAAAGTCTGGAAAAAAATAACATGACTCCAAATGAACATGGATTTATTCTAAAATAATATTTAAAAAAGGACTAAAAAAGATTTAAAGTAGTGTTTTGAGATTTACAATTTATATTGTAATTATATTGTAAATCACATTCACAAATCAGCCCCCAAATTTAGCCTCCCATCATGTTCTCGTTATACAGTCCTTGGTAGGGGCATTCAAAGTCCAGCATATCCTGGTGGAAGCACTTGCCTTGTTCCTTTAAATACGCTCCCATGTACTTCTTGAATTTATTTATCAAAACAAAAAATCTTTGCAACCAAGCTTTCCCCTAAAAAGTTAAAAATGAGCAGGCGATAGCTTACAATGCAAATGTTTATATTTCTGTTAGCACATTTAGTGTTCTATGGGCTATATTATCCTATGTGATTATAGCAAAGATTACACACAAGTAAAAACAATTATTTTGTGTTGAGTGTAAAAAACGAAATCATGTTCAAATCATTTAATATGTATATATTTTGGGCCTCAACCTGCAATCAGCGTTCAGACAAAATGGCACCATTCACAGGCTAAGGCACCACCAATGAATCAGGGCCAGAATCTACTACTCACCTACTCACTCAGTATGTACCCCCTCAGGTCATCTGGGTGAAGACAAAGGTTGGTTAGGCAATGTTTAGTCTTTATACTGTGCAGATTTGGAAAAATTGACAATTCTAAACTGGCTAAACACCTTTGTTTTCTACTGCCTTTTAATAATAATTTATGTTTTATTTGTATGCTTTACTTTTCAAACATGCAGTTGTCTATCTATGCTTTACCTTTTATGCACAATTTATCTTGAGTATGACTGATGTTTTTTTGTTTCTTTTTTTTAGGTATAAAACGCACTTTCAATTGCCCCAGTGTATTTCAATATTTTTTCATGAAGGCCTATTCAAAATGATAAGAAATGATGGGCCTTTGCATCTAAGTAGTTCACTTTACTGGACATTTGGTACAATTTGGGACAAAGCAAACGGCACAATCCAGACAGGTAAGATTGCAAGCTGCAAAAGCCTATTCACTGCTACAGCCACGCTCAGCAGAAAGAAAACCTCCACTGACAAGAGTGTTATTAGTTTAGTTTGGTTTTGAGAAATTAGATTGAATTTTATATTTAGACTGTTCCCGTTGAGAAGGCGAAGATGAGGAAGGGGTTGGTCCAGCGGCGTACTGCCATTTCACAAGCAATGATTTGACTGATCCTTCCACCAGTGGATAAAAGAAAATAGAACACAAGGTTTCCTGGTTTCGGGACAGATCTCCAAAAACCGGACCTGTATGAATAATCAGAAAATCAGAGCAGTAGATTATCCACAGGACTTTAGGCTTGATGACTGCTGTGACACAGCCACAGGAGCTACTTATTACACTTCTTTATCATGCCGTTATACATCTGGGTCACCAGGGAGCCCTCAATCTTTAGCTTCACTATAAGTATGTCTGTCTGTGTGTGTGAGTCTGTTGCAAAAGGATTTAGAATAAGTCTTGAGAGGATTGATTTGCTACAACCTATTCAATGGAGGGTAGATCAAAAAGAAAGTGTGACTATCAAGTAGAGAAAAAGCAAGACATTTCACTTAAATTTAAGTGAAATTGACACTATCATTGAATGGAAATGAAGAGTGACAGAGAGAGAATGTGAAAGAGCCAGAGAAAGAAAAATCTATGAATTCTATCTGACTGTGGTTACATATTGTTTACCAACCAGGCTGATCAAAGGGCACATGTCGCTGGATGAGCTGGAGCTCAGTCAGAGAACAAAGTCAACCTGACCAGCCAAGTAGTATCACACATTAAAATCAATCTACTTAGGCACATACACACAGAAACACACACACACAATTGAGATGGCTTAACATCACATTGAAAGACCATTTGCCAGCAGGATTCATCTGAAAGCAGGCACTGCAGATATAGGCTTTTGGTGAATCCTCCCAGAACATACTGTAAACTAATGGGATTCACAGAAGCTGCCATGGAATCCAGCTGTTCTGGATCTAGTTCCTAGAGTCTGCTGGTTAATATTTTATTGTTGATGTCATTGTTTGTTTTCTACTGGACAGTCAACATGGACAATCTACGCCACTGTAGGCTAAACTGTAACTCTTCAAATAGTCACAAACTGTATCTACACCATCTGCAAACTCTGTAGTTGTGTACACCAAGCAATATGAAAATGTAGGCTCAAACATGCAGACAAATGTAGGCAGATTTATAGATGAGAAAAGGCCTCCAGGTCTCCATGCCAAACCTGGAGATAATATATGCTTGTGATAAATACAGTCAAGTAATCTCTATAAACACATGCTTCTCGTCTCTTTATCAACCTGTGTGGCCGACGCACCGAATTGATGTTATAAACAGATTTCAGCTCAGAAATGTTTGGATTTATGCGACGTTAATAATCCCTCACTTTCCTGATGCATAGCCTCACCCTGGTAAACCAACTCATTGTGACATCTGGCATTGTCCCTAGGCCCCAGCAGCTCCCCTGTATCCTAAAACTACCCCCCAGAGCTGTAATCTGTCAATGTTGATTGCCCTAGGTAGCTGTAATGGAGACATTATTGGCTGTTTGTTACGTAAGGAGATTTAAAGCAGGAAACCCAGGCATAACAGCATAGCGGTTTTGAGGAGGTGGCCAGGTTAGGTCGCAGTAGTCGTATTGTTATCAGGCCGTGACCAATGGGAATGAATCAGCGGGCTTTACATCACACAAAAAGGTCTAAATAAGCGACTTTCTCTCACTTCATTTAGAAATGATCTTTGTAGTTATTTTCTGGTCTTTTGTGGTTCTTACAAATCTCCCTGTCCAGGTTTTTCCTTCTTCATATTCCACATCTCTCCACTTTCTATACTGCTCTACTTTCCCTTTGTCACTTCTTTAATTCCTCCCCCATTTATTCTCTAGACTGCCTCTCTCATGCACTCTCCCTTTCCCATGGGATCCTGTTCCTTTTTCACCCCCATCCTTGACAATTTCTATTACATTTTTAGGTATATTCTGGGGAATTCAGGGGTTTTATTGGAGAGCAAAACGTGGAAAAGAGAGAAGGAAGAATGCTGAGCAGTGTGTCCATTATGAACCAAAAGTTTAGCATACTAATCCAGCCAAAACCACCTTTGCAGCCATTTCAACAGCCAACTTGGAAATGTCTGTGACACGGACTATACCCTCTCTGGAGCAGAGACCAATGTCATCGCTTGGCATAAACACTATAAATACTCCATAGGAAATGTACTGCAATAACAATGGTTGATCTTTGCACTGCTTGTGATTGAGGGAGAGGCAGGAGAAAGAGAAAGGAACAAAAATAAATTATATTAAGGAAAACAATTTGAAAAGCAGCATATACATACTGTGTTGAGTGAATTGATGTAAAAAAACTGTAAACTGTAAACAAGTAGATTTCACACTAATCACTCCTAAACCTACACTTCTTTTGGTTGACATTCAGTCTGCTGACACCAAAGATTGGCAAGATTTTTTAAAGATGTTTTCACTTGATTTCATAAACAATTTACAACTTGTGCTGCTATTTGATATTTGCATCTGCTGCATCTTCATTTGTTAATTGTACTTCAGTTTTAACAGTCTTTATGAAGTTCTGCAAACTATATTGTCTTGCAATTGAATGCCTTTGGTCAGGTTGTCATTGCAAATTGTTTCTAAACTGATTTATAAATGGTAATTTAGTCAAATAATCTATTTTGTGGTTAGCCTATAGGACTCAACATGGAGAGAGCTAGTCCATGAAAGCTTTTACCCGGCAACTAGCCTTGAAAACTATACACAGTGGTTCAAAGTTGCCTGGGAAACAACTTAATATTGAAGCTGAACTGATGTTGACTTATATGTAACCCAAATGTACTGTTCATTGGGATTGTAAAACAAGGTCAGAGTGAAACTCACAAAAAAAATCAGCTTTATGCTTTCCAAGTACTTTTGAGCTTGCAATGTTTGTATGAATTATGTAATATTGCATTCTAAAGTGTCAAAGTCCATCTTCAACAAAGTTCAGATATTGCAGCTTTAAAGAGCTTTGTCTGAAAAGAGACCACTATTCATTTAAACCATTTCAAAGAACTGCATAAAATCACTGTAGGAACAGAGATGTAACGGGGCGGCAGATAAGATTGTGGTTAGAGTGTTGGACTAGTAACTAAAATGTTGCTAGTTCGAATCCATGAGCAAAGCACTCAATCCAAATTGCAAAAGTCAACGTAAAAATGGAGCAAGCTTTCCACGTTGTGCGATTACATCACCCATGAAATCTATGTACTCTAATGCGTATGGTTCAATTTTCCTAAACCTCTTGAGCAGGTTCATGGTGCGCTGGACTGCCATATCATGATTGTCTGGCATGACTACGTCCTTGTTACGAAGAGGTAGGGTTAAGTGATAATGACCATCATGGAAGATTACTGAATTTGATGCAATTTCCATGAACCTCTTGTCCTCAACTTACATCTCACTCTTCTCCTCATACCTTTTTTCAGAGAAGTCTGAGTTGTATTGCCTGATGAGGAGCTCCCCCAAATCGGCAATTGATATCTGGTTGGCCATGACTGCTGGTTGTCTAGACGCTTCCGTAGCGTTGCAGAAGTTGAGGGGACCATTGACCACCCATCCTAACAACGTCTGGACAGCATATGGTCCATCACCCAGGCTGTTAATTATACGCCAAGGTTCCATCGCCTTAGGAACATTGATTCCTATTAAAAGTTCGATGTCTGCATCTATTTTGCTTAACTGAATTCTGTTGAGGTGCGGCCACCTTTTCAGATCATTTTGGGTAGGTATGTTGCCCTTTGAGACTGGGATCTCTTTCTGGGTGTAAACCCTTGGCAGGTCCAGGTATGCACTACCATCTACATTGCCTATCTCCAATCCAGAGACTACATAACTTTTGACAGGTCTTTCCTGCCCCATCGTTCGCAGGAGCAGTTTTAATGCACAAAAAGAAAGGCAGCAACTAAAACTTGTGTTGTAAACATTATTAAAGTGGATCTGTTTAGATAACTTGGTAAAAGGATGGATGTGGGTTCTATTCCCACAGGGGACCAGTACAACATATGAAATAATGAAAGTATGAAACATACACAATCAATATCTTAAGTTGCTTTGAATAAGATCCCCTGCAACATTACCTAAAATGTAAATGTAAGTTAAAGAGTGAAAACTGAAATAGGACACTCCTGACCCCTACCTCTCAAACCACGCTGTAAACCTATGAAAGTACTAGGTTACAGTGATGTTTTAGCCAGCCCCCCAGTAGCTGTATGGTGGGAGACACAGTTCCTTGTCAGTAGACTCCTCTACCCCAAAGCAATAACAAATGAATTGAAATTTGTGAAAAGATAAGACAGTTACATTTCCATATGGGAACGGAATGCCTCATAAGTAACATGCATTGTGTGACATTCAGAGATGTAACAATGTATTTTCTAGACCAGGCCAACCTATACAAAACACTTCTCTCACAGTACACAACCAACCTTGGTTCTTTAGAAAAGGGCATATGGTGCTTCACAACCAAAAGGAAGACATATTCTGACTTTTGGAAGTGTGCACAACTACAGAAAGACCTGTTAATGTGACCTCGGGTTTGTAACTACAGAAGAATCAATTTTTGGAAAATTTGCAGGATTATAGAAACGCTTCAGTGGCAACAGGCTCCCAGAAACCGTGTTGAGAATACACAGTCGGGGAACGGCCGCTGTCTTCCCGATAGATCACATTTCATTCAATCCTACTCCATTAAAGTATCAGTGTCATTCTTGATGTCTTAGCGTATATGCAACAACTAAATTAGTACTTGTTATTACAAGTCCCCTGGCCTACTTGGGAAGACAAAAAACAAGCATATAGAAAATTACTCTGAGGAAGTGGAGATGAGAAGCCTTTATGTCTACAGCCGTAGCCAAAAGTTGTCACAAATATTAATTTTTACAAAGTCTGCTGCCTTAGTTGTCATGATGGCATATTTGTATATACTCCAGAAAGTCATGTAGAGTGATCAGGTGAATTGCAATTAACTGCAAAGTCCCTCTTTGCCACTTGTCGTCAATCCTCAAGAGGCGAGTGGAAAAACAAAAACCAACAAATTCTGATAACCTCCGAGCATTGATTATGCAAGAATGGGCTGCTATCAGGCAGGATGTGGTCCAGAAGTTAATTGACAGCATGCCAGGGCAAACTGCAGAGGTCTGGTAAAAAAAGGGGAAACACAGCAAATATTGACTCTTTGTATGAGCTTCATGTAATTGTCAATAATAGCCTTTGACATGCTTGTAATGATAATTCAGTACACCATAGTAACATCTGACAAAAATATCTAAAAACACTGCAGCAGCAAACTTTGTGTAAACCAATACTTGTGTCATTATCAAAACTTCTGGCCACGGCTGTAATAGGGTCAAACTGTTTAGAGAGGCAGAGTGCAGAGGCCGTGGCTGGACGTGGGTAGGCAGAGGCCTGCATTAGATTAGAGAGATTGTTAAAGCAAGGAGCACTACATGGTGTAGCCAGGAGGATCTGTCTGAATGGATTACGCTAACAGGCTTAACAGAGACCCACAAATACATACAAATATCCCTGTCTACTAGTGCCTAGCTGACTGTCCGTACTACAGGCTGGATACTACTACACACACACAAAAAAAGTGGTAAAATCACTACAGAAGGACAAAATGAGTTGGAGGGCCCTTTCCATACAACACTTTGTTTCACCATTACTTCAACAGGCATATAATTTAAAGAACACGGCCTCCTCTTTTTGTTGTCTAAATAAATATATATATGCTGGTGGCACATTAGCATTAGTCTAGCGCTGTATGGTGCTGACTCCCAGACAGAACCGCAGAGACAGGCGGCCAAAAGTAAAGGGTGTGGTTGAGGGCGTAGGCTAGGGGTGTATGGCCAGGTACGTGGCAATAGGTGTTGGCACACCACATTTCATTAGCTAAAGAAATGCTCAGAATATTATTTTCCACCATTCTCTAGTGGCAAGTGATTGATCATTAACAATGATACAGATATTTTACTTGAACAGGAGTCACAAGAAATGACTTAACCAAAAGGGAAATCTCAGCTAGTAACAGAACAAGACTTTCCCATCAATTGAGGGTTCAAGTGAGCAGGATGAGGATTTGTGTGCCAGGAAGCACCTGTCCCTATCCAACTGGTGTGCCAACCTCAAGTTCAGAAATAGAACACACTGCTTCTCACCTTTCAGTTACACACACAGCCTTTGGCCCGCAATACACCTGGCTGTGGAATGAAAGGAACGAAAAATACATTTGGCAGATATGTCAGAATCAATCTATTTCTGTCTCTATTCACCACCCTGGCTATATATAGACCAATTCAACAATTCAAAAGAAATGCAGTGAGGGTGAAGTCTATGACAGTGGCACCATAAATGCTGGTTTCAGCTAAAAGTACAAGATAAATACATAACTGATAGTTATTGGAAGTATTCAGTTGATGTACAATGCAAGCAGCCATTGAAAATCCCCTAAAAGAATTCCAGCTTCAAGAGTAACATGAGCATTTCAACTGCCCGCTCATTTTGAGAAGGATAAAATGAGGTCAAAACCAGAAAAGCATGCAAATAGATGTCATCAACGAGAAACGGGACAAACCCTCCCCCAAAACCCAAATACTATGCATGCAAGTGAGAAGGCCAATGAGGTCTGACCGTCCACAGGAAGTCTGGCCCTAGGCCCTGGAACAATGGGCCTGGGGAAACGGGCCTACTGCCACACAAAGGGAATGGATGGGGCAGTAAGTATCACAGCCACATTCAGAGTCCAAAATAAGCATGGCCAAGTCAGAGGGTAATGTGGGTCAGACTGACACCAGCCCAGACCCACTGTAAAACCAGATACATGCCAGGCACTTGCTCCTATAGGAATAGATAGGACAATGCAGAAACAAGTCTGGATAATGTGATATCAATGAGGGCAATCTAGAGCAGTTTAAAAGACCCTCATGGTAGAGGAGAAAGGAGGGGAGGTAAACGGCCCGATTTGAATTGTAAATGAATGCTATTATGGATTTTCCATGGTGGGTTGCTTTAGCACATAAGAGAAAGGCTGCTAATAAGAACAGTTGTCATTCGTAGCTCAAACCTGAGTCGGGCTTCACCAAGTGTGCGATTAATTTTTATAATTAATTCAACAATAAATACTAATACAAACCTGCTCAGGCCTCGATGACACTTTAATTATGAGGTCTGCAAATGGCTTATGCTGGTTCAACAAAAGTGAGAAAACCTTGTATTCACTGGGGGACAGACAGAAGGACCCGATAAAAAGATTTCCACCACAGCATCGGTGGAAGAAAAGTATATGGAAATAGTGGTATTGCGCGCTCTTAGTTTATCACTTTTATCCAGTGATCGGTTTTTAACAATTTTAATCCGCTTACCCAAAACGCAGCAATTCAAATCTTACGATGACAGCTCATGCAAAAAGTACGCAAACGTTTGTAAACACATCACAAATCAAACGAGTGTAGTTATAAAGAGTAATGCATTGTCGCAAATATAACAAAATAACGTGTTCAGTGGAGTAATTACTGTTTTATGTAAAAATATGCAGTTTTCAATCACACACATTTTTTATTTCTTCATACAGCCAAAGATCAGCTCGTCGTTGGGGTAACGAAATTATTTAAATAATTATTGGAAAGTATTCACACTGCAGACTCATAAATATGTGTAACATGCACCAGAGAACAGCAATTGTACCCTGTAGACTCCAAGTGCTTTCTGGTTATTAAGCTGCATCGTAATTCTTCAGCTATTCACAGCTCGTCAAGGAGAGGCGCGTTCCATCATTTGTCAATTAGGAACATTTTCTTGTTATCCACCAGCACCACATTTGCATAGCACCCATGTCAAACAAAGCACAATAATTTGGTTACAGGTAAAAGGTTTCAAGTCGGAAGAAGAATATGAGCTGAATCTGCCAGTTGACGAAATGTGAAGAGGCCGAAAACAGATTCAAAACATGTCAGAGCAACGCTATTTGGTAGCGTTCCTTCGGCTCATAACGCTGCCCAGTCGGTCTAGAAACGCGGGGGGCTGCCTAGGTATTGATGGTAGGTCCCGCGGTTGTGATGAAGAGCGATTGCACTCTCAGATTCAGTCACTGGTGCAAAACTAAAAGGGGTGACCCTGAAATCAATACTGGACTTGGACGGTAAAAAAGTAGGCTACTGAAAGCTTGCTATTGCGCCTAACAAACACACAGCCTCAACCAACAAAGACCGGAGACCTGATTCAAACGCTGACTGGACCAGAAAATGTGCAGTGACAAAAATGTCCGAAGTGCTACTAAAGTTACTATTGAAAAATAATTTAGCAATACAATAAGTGAACAACATCTTGAAACAACATCTGACAATCATTTTCCTAAACCGAAGCTATTAGTTGACAGTCAGTGCCAGAAAAATCAAAGTGCAATTTATGTAGTATGCTTTGTAAACAAAAACATCCTAAAAGCCTCAAGTTTTGCATCCACCACTGCAATGGGCTGAACGTTTTTATTTCGTGTAAAATACCATATCCCTCTATTCCACAACTGTGTGGGTCTATGAAAAAAACTCAAGAAATGTAATCAACACCGTTAACCCAGTTTACCCGACGAGGAGCCTCTTCAAGAAACAGTAACAAGCTGCTGTCATTAACAGTTTTGGTGGTAGGCTGCGATTATAGCTTTTGTTCCTATGCTGTTGTTTTTAAACATTATTGGAATTGGAAGACCAACATGTATAAGGAAAAATGCAACGTACATTTAGAAATCTCAATGAGTCAGTTAAAGCAATAAAATGTCGATTGTTTTTGTATATTTACCTATGGGGGGGACATTGTTTTTCATTTAAATACCATATTTGTAATAAGGTATCTTATTCTTACCGGCTAATTCGTCAGGTTCCAAGCCAGTTTCTGTGTCTATTCCGCATATCACAAAGTATTGAGCGAAACGACAGGGCGCTGCTCCGGACGCCGCGTTGGTCCCACTCATGTTGGGTCACAGATCAGCGTCCACCCGTTCCTAGTACTCCGACAGAGACATCTCCGTATCGATAAAAAAAAACGTGTTTTAAAACAATTATATTGCCTTAACGAAATGTTTGTTTTACGGTTTCGACATACAACTAAAGCTGTTTATTCAAATTCAGACAGATACCTAATGCTTACTGAAAATCAAAGAGAATAGGCTACTTGCTGTTGTTTAACTCTTGGTCGCACTGACAAACAACACAATGAATCTAAGCGAGGGAAAAGCGAGAAGTGTGTGCTATGGCTGCATCGCGAGCGCAGACACTTGGTCGCGTGGTAGGGCGGGACATTCAAATCTGAATCTTCAATAAGATGTATTCGTATTTAATTATTTAGACTAGACATAAAATAGGTGCACACAATGCAAATTATTATTGTTGAACTTATTGAAATTTGATTCAGTTCATCTGTTTGTGTGCATATATGGTGATAAGATGATTATCATCAAAAACACATCATCAACCTATATTTACAGTTGTGCTCAAAAGTATGCATACCCTTGGATAATTGGCAATATATGTTCCATTATTAAAGAAAATATGGGTGAGCAGGCAAAACACATTTCTGTCATTTCTTATGATGTTGTCAGGCATATTGTAACCAGTTTCTTTGTGGCATTGGCACAGTAATGGCTTCTTTTTGGCAACTCGACCATGCAGCTAATTTATGTAATCATAGTCGTATTGTGCATTTCTGCTCACTATGGCTGATGGTTAGTATCTGGCTCAGTATCTAGCCTGTGCAGTGCATCCACATGAGAGCTATCAAACTCATTGACTATTTATACACAAATTGCAATGTAAAAAGCTGCAGGTGTGGGAAATAAACCATTAATTGCCATTTAACCTTTGTCTGTCTGTAACCAGGCCAAACATTAAAGGGTATGTAAACGTTTGATCAGGACCATTTGGGTGATTTCTGTTATCATTATTATTTAAAAAGGAGCCAACCAACTATGTGATAATACATGGCTTCATATGATCACTATCCTTAACTAAAAAGTTTTTTTTGCATGATCAGTCATATTTTCAAAATCTGTGCCATAATTTCATAAATTCTGCCAGGGTACGCAAACTTTTAAGCACAACTGTATTTAGATGACCTTTTTACATTTTAGCAATTTTACTGTATTAACTGTATTAATTAACTGTAATTATGTTGTGCAGTTTAAGAGAATGTCTTTCACATTTGAACAATAACATAATTAGTATCAAGTCTGAAAAATCTAATTTGGTCTGTCCATTGTCTATATCTGAAAACTTAACATTGACTTAAGTCTGAATCACTTGGTTCATTTATCTTTATCCAGAATTAAAAGTCCAATGATCTACTTTGTTTATACTTCACCATCTGCTTTTCACGCTGTTTGCTGCAACATCTTCAGAAAACAGCAACATACAGTACTGATTTTGTGTGTATTTGGAAGGAAAACGTGGATTTAGATACAGTTATAAATGTTGGGAAATGCTTGAATAAGATACTGTAACCTGCAGAAAGTAGTCAGCAAGCACGTAGACTGTCATTAAACTATAAATACAAATACTATTAAATTTAAATGCCAAGTAATAATTCCTGCTTGGCCCGCTACTACAAGGGACACAAGTCTTCAATGAGAACCATTTGGCAGACCAAGAACGCAAGATGTGTGCTCTATGCTCAACAGAGGAAAAAAGTGAGAGTGGTCTGACTGCAGACTATGCACTATGTGTCATGTCCTAAATGTGCAATCCCATCCCCAATATTCCCTAACCTGCTGTATCTAAACATCATAGACAATTCACGTTATGGCTTGATCATCATCACAGTATCATTGTCTTGTGATGTATAAATGTTATTTAAATTGCACATTTAACCTTATAAAACTTTCACACAATGTTTACTTAATATTTTCATGTCTGAATATCTTTATTACTTTTTTCTCATTGTGTCGATCTGTGACACAAGATTTTCATTTTACATGCCAACAACATCTGCATTTCTGTGCATTTGAAAAGTCAACTGCAACTTGTTTTCTTTAATATCCTTCACGGCAGTATACAGAAATACATACAGATTTATTGAGAATTTGGCATGCTTTGACATGACTGCAGGTGGTCATTCATTCGTTATCTCTTCAAGACAGTGTTCTGACATATAGGACAGTGATAGTGATAATTTGTTCTGCACTCTATATTGCTACGGCATATCAAATATTCTGCATGAAAAACAAAAAAGTAGGGTTGTGAAAAGAAATCTGCAGATTAAAGAGTAACGTGGGTTGATTCAATATTCAAACATAACATTAAAAAACATAAACATTTTATTTTAAGTCAGAAAATATGTTTGACATCAATCGTGGGGAGTATTTTACATTATCACAGGTTCACAAATGAATATTGCTATTCGAAGCTAGCTGACTAATATTTTAGAACTTCTGTAACATTAACTCAGTTGAGTCCAGTGCCCAAGCCCCACACACCACCCCACAGTGCCCAAGCCCCACTCACTAGCCCACAGTGACTGATTGTGCCCCACCCAGCTACCCACTAGCCCCTGGCTGACTGTGCCTTACGCAGCTAGACACTTGTGAAAAACGGTGTCACTCAGCTACACATGAAACCTCTACTGGACCATGAAAGAAGCTGAGATAAGTTGCAGCAAAACAGTCATGGACTCTGCTATTACATATCATATATCTCACTTCCTGCAGTATATGGTTTCATTGTGTATTTACATTCAAAAGCATTGCTCTGCAGACAATAAAATAAAGGGGAAATGTCCATATAATCATCAGCTCTCAACTTTAATTAAATTTGTCCATGTTGCCAGCATCCCAGGAATGTGTTCACACAATAGGTCTTGGTGAAGATTGGATTTCACAACTTAATGATACATTGATAATTTCTACTATAAAACACAATTACTATTTCTCAACATTCAATAGCTATTATACAAATAAGAATAGTTAGTAAATGGGAGGAATTGTTGGTTTTTAACTAAATACACTCTACTAATCTCTTTCTTGACCATTCCCAAAACCATTAGATCCAACTGTATGCCACTTAAATGACAAAACTATTGCCAGCCTGCTACCCACTAACAGACATTTCTTGCCATGGGATATTTGCAGTTGAGTTGTTGAATAGTGTTCTCCATGCTTTGTAGTATCATCTCAACAAATAACTTGTTGTACATCTCTGGCTCCTGATAGATGTGTGACAACTGTGGAAACATGGTTCCCTCATCTACTATCTTAGCGTGATTGGGGACGTTTTTCCCTGTCAAAAATACATAACATATAAACATTTTTACTCCAACTATGGTGCTTGCAAACGACTGTTAGGCGCAGACTGGCTGGTGACAAAGAGGGGAACCAAAGTGCATAACAGCACACAAACTAAACCTGGTGAGGGGAGAACGTGGGCAGGAGCGGAGATAACAGGACTGGAAAAATTAACAAGAAGAATAACAACACTGACGGGGAGCACTGAATCTGCAACTGCAAAAAAATTCAGAATAGCAAAATACAAGGTGAACCTAAATTCAGGGAGAGCTAGAATATCCACAGACTACCGTGTTGATCTGGCACCAATTGAACCAAACACAGGGATTAAATTAGGGTGCTGATGGGACTGATGGGAAACAAGTGTGTGTACTTGGCAGGTGACTGGTGACGGTAGTTGCGGGTAAGTGACACTAGAGGGGGTGATTGTGCAGATGAAACGATGGGTCAAGGTGGAGACCTGACAACGACCTCAAAAGACAGGATATGGCCACTTTATTTAAGTCTTTCCTCACTAACAATCAATGCTGTGATTCTGTGATTGGCTCTCTGATGTTTTATCAACTGTAGTCTTCAATTTCCCCCAAACAGCACATATTGCTGTAGCCTCGGACAATGGATTAAACTAATCATCAAGCACTCTGTAGTGGCCAAACTTGTTTTAATACACCACTTCACGTGATGTCTTGAGGTTTTGACGCGTAGCCTTCACTTAGCCGAGCTTATTTAAGAACATCGTACCTTCCTCACAAACAAAACAACAAGTCCCTTTGATTTTCTTTTGTTTCTTTTTATTTGCGGTATCCAATACAAAATCCGACCTATCAAACAAGCGTCCACAAATCAGATTGTTCGACTACGGTGGCTCACGGTCAAAAAACTGTGTGTTCTCAAAAAATCTCATCACGCGCTTTCAACATAGAGAAATAACTCCTCTTTTATAAAATTATTCACGTGACCCTCACCAGGCCACACAGCTCCAAACACCAGTTGGTCTCACCACCACCACCACATTAATTGGCTCTTACATTTCCAGCCCCTAATTGAAAGACAAGAAGGCTGACAATCACTTTCTGCTGTACATAAAGCCAAACAGGAATTATACGTTGGTGCAACTCTTAAAACGTGTGTTACAACATAATTACACATGATGTAACCTTGCGTACATAGAACCATCTTTGTTTAAACATTGTTTTCAAAACACCCCCATTAATCCATCTCACAGATGAGACACAGTTCTTTCTAATGTGTTTGTCTTTGTCTTTGTCTTGACCAATACACGCCGCACAAGACCTTTGGCATCAGGCATAGTCTGAAGAACTCTGCCTAACATCCACGAACTCCGTGGTGCTGTATCATCCACGATCATAACAATGTCTCCTATTGCTAAGTTCTTCTTAGCTTGAGTCCACATCTGACGTTCTTGAAGCAATGGCAGGTACTCGCTGATCCACCCCTTGGTCAGGTCTGCCAAATATTGCACTTGCTTCCACCTTCGCCTGGCATAAGTATCTTCTTTGTTGAAAAGTCCAGGAGACAAAACTGGCTGTTTTTTCATCAGAAGCAAGTGGTTGGGAGTCAATGGTTCCAAATCTACAGGATCATCAGTGGCAGTAGTCAGTGGTCTGTTGTTCAATATTGCTTCCACCTCACACAGCAGAATTTGTAATCGTTCATCATTCATTGTTTGCATAAGAGAATCACTTATCTTTGATTGGTTCCACTGTTGAATGGCTTTGTGCAACTCACGCTCAGCGGCTACAAAATTAGTGCCGTTATCTGATCGCATAACAGTTACTTGACCTCTTCTGCACACAAAGCGTCTTATTGCATTCAAACATGAGTCCGTATCCAAGGTGTGCGCTACTTCAATATGCACTGCTCTTGTTGTGAGACAGGTAAACAGCACGCCATATCTTTTAACAGCGCTTCTTCCTTGTCTTACATCAAAGGGTCCAAAATAATCAACTCCAACATTTGTGAATGGTGGTTGATCCGGTACCAGTCTATCTTTAGGTAAATCTGCCATCTTCTGCCCTAAAGCTTTGCCTTAGACTTTCTTGCACGTCACGCATCTTGACAGAAATGTCCTCACCACTGAGTAAGCTGACGGGATCCAATACTTTTGACGCAGTTGTGAAAGCATGTACAGTCTACCACAATGTCTAATATTCTCGTGAATCTCTTACAGTATCAGTGTAGTGATATGCAAGTCTTTCGGGATTATAACTGGATGCTTCTGGCATCGCAGCAGCAGAGAGCCGACCTCCTACTCTCAATAAGCCATCCCGAACAACTGTATCAATCTTGCTCAAATGACTAGTCTTTTTAACACTACTACTTGAAACCAACTAGCGTTCTTCATGAACGCTGTGGCTGTAAGCCCTCCGGATGCACAATCAGCTACATTAGTTGACGTGTTTATATACTTCCACTGCTGAAGCCTAGTGGCCTCTCTGATGACAGCTATGCGGTTGGCGACAAAGGTCCTAAACCGAAGTCTTTCGTTCTCTATGTATTTCAACACGGTTGTGCTATCAGTCCAAAATGTTGAGTCAAGGAGACTCATCTGAAGCTCCTTCCTTAGCATCTGGTCAGTGTTCACGGCAACCACAGCAGCCGTCAACTCTAAACGTGGAATGGCGGTCTGCTTAAGAGGAGCAACACGTGATCTGCCCATCACAAGAGTACAGTGAACACTTCCTTCTTTACTTGTAAGTCTCAAGTAAGACGCTGTTCCATATCCACTTTCACTACCATCTGAAACAGCTGTGCTGTCGCAACAGGTCCAAAATTCACTGGCTTCACACATCTTGGAATCCTTATGTTGGATAATTGATGTATGTCCTGTAGCCACATCTTCCATTTTCTGCCTAGACCACCCGGAATCTCATCATCCCAACCAAATCCTTCTTTACACAGTGGTTGCAGGAGAATCTTAGCTGGGAGAACTGCTGGGGATAAGAACCCCAAAGGATCATACACTGAGCTTGTGATTGACAGAATTCCTCGTCTTGTGACTGGTCGGTCTTTTAGGCTGATCGTAAACTTGAATGAATCTGATTCTGTGCACCATAGAATGCCAAAAGCCCTTTCCATAGGCAACACATCACAGGCCAAGTCCAAGTCTCTTACATCCTTGGCTCTCTCATAGTCGGGAACTGAAGCAAGTAAGTTACGGCTGTTTCTTGTCCACTTGGTCAAGTGAAAACCTCCACTTGCACACAACACTGTGAGATCTTTACACAATTCAACTGCTTGAGCTTCGTCGGCAACTGACTTTAAACAGTTGTCCACATAAAAAGTATTCAATACCGTGTCCACAGCCTCATGTGATGATATACTGCTATTCTCTTCAGAAGTTCTCCTAAGTGCGTAATTTGCACAACTGGGAGATGACGTTGCACCAAAAATTTGAACATTCATCTTGTATTCAACTATGTCCTGGCCAAGGTCCCCCTCTGGCCTCCACAAGAAGCGCAGAAGGTGACTATCCTTGTCAGGAACCCTCACTTGATGGTACATTGATTCAACGTCAGCAATCATAGCAACAGGTTCTTGTCTGAAACGTGTGTTGGTTAACCAACACACCAATAAGTGTGTTGGTTAAATCTGGTCCTTGTAGAAGTTCACCATTTAATGAGACTCCCCGATAGCTGGCTGCACAGTCAAACACCACCCGTAGTTTCTACTTTTGCGGATGGTGTACTCCGTGGTGGGGTATATACCATACTTTACCTTCCTGGCAGTTCAACTGTGCTACCGGAACTGACGCTGCATATCCTTTGTTCAACATGTCGTTCATAAACAAAGTGTAGTCTGCATGGAACTCAGGATCCTTTCTCAGTTTGCTTTTCAAGCTTAGTGCTTGTTGCACCACAACACTTCGATTATTTGGCATTCGGACATCTGTTGTCTTCATAGGAAGACTTATGCAATAATGTCCGTCTATTTTATGTGCTGATTTTGACACAGACTTCATGAAAAAGAGGTCCTCTTGTGACATCTCTAACTTATTGTTACAGTTGCGCTCTGGAAAGTCATGATTATACTGTTGTATGACTAGTTGTTCCACTTTGTCTACTGCAATCCTGTTAACAGCGGCAAACGGGGTATTATAATTTGTTTGGCTGTCATTCTCTCGTAGCGGTCCATTGAGAATCCATCCAAGTACGGTTCTCACAGCATATGGTCCGTTATCTTTACTTGGAATTACTTGCCATGGCTCTAGAACCTTGTATTCTTTGGTTCCAATGAGTAGTTCCACTTTAGCATCAATGTGGGGCAACTGTACTTCACTAAGGTGCGGCCATTTGTCTACCTCCTTTTGAAACGGTACATTCTCCCTAGACACAGGGATTATTTTCTGTGTAAAGACTTTGGATAAGGCAATGAAATAATCTTCTTCTAGATTACTAACTTCTAGATCAGTGATAACTTTGTACCCGCCTTGTAGAATGTAAGGTGCTCAAAATGAGCTCAGTGTGACGTCTGGTGAATGAAAAGAACCGGATCAAGGCGCAGGTGAGTGATAATGGTTCGATTTATTGACGAACCTTGAATAATAAGCCTAAACAGGCTGGAAAGAAAAGGCGTGCTCGCAGGCACGAACAAGGTACGTCGTTCGGCAACAGTGAGAAACAACAATCTACTGGAACGTACGTAGCCTACATGAAACAGCGACAATAACACACACGGAGACAAGACACACAGGGGTTTAAATACCCAGCTAATTGGGTGCAGCTGAAGGGAATCAGGGAAGGGTGCCTCCACAGGACATGGGAAACAGGACAAACACACACGATGGCGCTAGAAGGCTGGCGACGTCGAACGCTGGAGAGTCACGCGTCCGGAGGCGGACCCACCACCAGGAGGCAACGTGACACTCAGTCCTTCTACCTTGAACATTTAGCTGCCTTGCTAGAGCTTCAGTGCAAAATGTTGCAGAGCTGCCAGGGTCCATGAAAGCATAGGCCTCCACAGCTCGATTACTCCTTGTGGATTTAACTCTAACAGGTACAATGGCAAGCACACACTTATCTCCAGCCCCTGTACAGGCACTTGTCTCTTGAAGGAGAGCTGCTGGTACACTGGTGTTACTGCTTTCGTTGCACATCAATTTCGGCTGGCATCTGTTGTGTGTTCTTCTCCTGGGTTGAGAAGTGCAGCATAGTGGGATGCTTAAACAAAAACATATCGCATGACATTTTCTTTTTACATTCCTTGCTCATATGACCTTTCACCAGGCAGCCCATGTTCTTTAAGAACTCCCACTCTATCCTTATGTGGTTTTTCCCTGATTTTGTTACATTCTTTCAGTGCATGATTTTTGTTACAAAACAAGCAAGGGCTTGTAAAAGCGCGGTTGTGTGACACCTTTGGCTTTGATGTCTCACTTTGATCTTCACTTCCTTTTACTTGGTCTACTTGGGTAGCAAAGCTACTTCCTTACTTCACGTCCTTCCTTGCTTTTTGCCTTGTTGGGATTTCTTTATGGGTTTCTTCTCAGAAACTACTGAGTCAAGATCACCAAAGAGAGGATCTGACAATCTTTGCCTGACGTTCAACAAAACCCACCAACTCTGTAAACCGCGGTCTTCTGCGAAGCTTCTCTTGAATGTCATAAGCATGAACTCGCCATCTTTCTCTTAGTTTAAATGGCAGTTTTGACATGATGACCCTCATAGTTGTTGGGTTATCCATCTCTTCCATATATTCAATATCTTCCATGGTGTTACGACATAACACTAAAAACACTGCAAAAGCGCTTAGAGCCTTGTTCATCTTCGTTTTTTGTCTGAGCCCACTGGGATGCCTTGTCAATTAATGCTGAAGCAACCTTCAACTCGTTTCCATACTTCTCTTGAAGCAGCTCCACAGCCTTTGCATACCCATGCAAATCTGGCATGTGTTGACAGCTTCTTACAAGGTCGCGAGCTTCCCCTTTGGTGTACCGCTCTAAAAAATATAACTTGTCAGTATTACTATCAGCTCTACAGCCAATGGCATGAACAAATGCTCTTATAAAGTATCTGTACTCCAGTGGGTCTCCCTCAAACACTTTTATTTCTAAGTGTTGCATCGCTCTTAAAGCGGCTGCTTGAGCCAGCAGAGCCGCTCTATTGGCTTCTTCTTTCATGCGTGCCGAAGACGCGGATGATGCCTTGGACACCCTGGATACACTGTCACCTGGTGTTATCTCTTTGTAAACTATATTCGCTTCAATCCACTCATGGACTTTATTCATACATTTTAAGAAATTCGTCTTCCTTTGGCTGAAACCAAGACAGTTGGTCAGCTTCCTTTTCTTCATAGTTTAAATACAGCAACATCGAATTATTCAATTCGGAAAACGCTTCAAACAGTTGCTTGTAAACTTTAATTTCTCTTTCAACAATGTCAATTAAATTAGGCAAACGTTAGTTTCCCAAAAGCAGCTCAATTTCGTTAGATTTTGAGGTTAATTGCCTTAATTTACCTCTTCTTGCTGACGTGAGACGATTCAATTGATCCTCTGCGCCTTTAGCTGTCATGGTTCGTTGGTATTCTTCACGAGTTTTCACGCCCGTGTCCTTCCTTTCCTCCGTCATTGTGTCACAGAAAATCCCCCAGGTTTCAGCTAATCCATTTTCTGCCGTAGCCAGACAGTTTTTTGACTTATGTAATGGCCAAACTTGTTTTAATACGCCACTTCACGTGATGTCTTGAGGTTTTGACGCGTAGCCTTCACTTAGCCGAGCTTGTTTAAGAACATCGTACATTCCTCACAAACAAAACAACAAGTCCCTTTGATTTTCTTTTGTTTCTTTTTATTTGCGGTATCCAATACAAAATCCGACCTCTCAAACAAGCGTCCACAAATCAGATTGTTTGACTACGGTGGCTCACGGATCAAAAACTGTGTTCTCAAAAAAAATCTCATCACGTGCTTTCAACATAGAGAAATAACTCCTCTTTTATAACATTATTCACGTGACCCTCACCAGGCCACACAGCTCCAAAACACCAGTTGGTCTCACCACCACAACCACATTAATTGTCTCTTACACACTCAATTAGTCTTTTTCAGATTCAAATATCTATTACAAAAACTGTGCTGTTGAGGATTCTCTAAATCTTGAGTTGAGAAACTGAAAAACTGGACCAGAAATCATTATACTTCAAATCGATCTTACTCATTTATACTGTAGCTAATATGTCTGTTTTGGGTCCTAGTTCTTGTTTTGTTCGCAGCTAAATCTTCTTGGCCAAAACCATACTGCCATGTTGAGCTGGGTCCTGCACTGTCACCACCCACATAAACTGATCTTCTGCCGCAGCTTCCATGGCCAATACATTTATCAATTTTTTAAAGCTCTTTTGCACAGTTTGTTGTGAGGTTAAGACATTCGGAATCATGCAGTAACCAGGGTTAGAGTTAACAAGTAAAATGTAAATTAAACCTAAATGTAATGATATTTAAACGCTAATGCAAATTTGAAAATTAAAATGCAATATAAACAATGTAGCCTAATTTTCCATTCGTGCAAATATAATTTAAGTCTAAATTCAAATTAAAATTGACTTTTTAATTATTTGAAAATGGAAATGAAAACGGTATTTGACATCTTGTTTTCAAAAACTCTAATGTGCTGTGCAGTGGACAATATTCAAATGCTAATAAGCTAAACAGCGCCCCCGGTCAATTGCATTTTCATATCACCATGCTCTTTTGGGGACGTACATGAAAATGCAATCTGTCTGACCACTCAGACAGCTTTACGCTACAGTAGTAGTATTGTTTGTCTGTCATTGGGGCAATTACGGCAGCCAGAGACACAATTTAAGTTAAAATAAGCATAACTTCAAAAGAATACGCATGCGTTCATATTGAGGTTATACATTCTGTTGATATGCACGTAAAAGCTGGGATCCGTTCTTCGAAGCTAGCTAACTCAGTTAGCCGGATTTGATTGTTGACGATTTGTCATGATCTTGGATTGTTGGGTTCCTTAACGCTCATCCTGGATTTGCTGTCATAGCACAAGTCGTAGACTTAAGCCTGCTCGAGAGCAACCTTATTTTATGTAAACAAGATTAGATTGCTGCTATATAAAATGAGGTGATACGGGAAGTCAGTAACGAGAATACGAGAGCAACCAGTTGCGGAAGGTGCACAGATAATTAGCAGAGCTTTTAGAAGGAATCACGTATTGCGTGATAGACAGAATCCTTTAGCGCATTATCATTATTTGAACAGGGTAAAGGAAGATGTACGCCTCAAGGTCACAGTGTTACATACACTTATGCTGGGCATAACATAACTTATTTTTTCCTTTATACAGATGATTATGACTGGATCCTGCTTGGAGACAGAAGGCTATGCATACAGGCAGTATAAGTAATAATGATAACCATTTTGTAGAACATTCTTATATTTCACTTTTACTTGTTTCCATGTTTTAATGGGTCCTGTGGTGGCTCTAACATTAGAGATGAACAAAGTAATGATGAAATAGTTAAAATACGCAAATATAATAATGTAATAAGTAATAAGAACATCAAACATGGTCACCACCTACGCATTTAATTGGTCTGCAACTTTTTTGCCAGAGCTCTCTCCTGGCTTTTGCAGACTTTAAGGTGTTCCCTGGCATTTTAATTAACTTTTCAGAAATTCCGCGTAACCTTCTAGCAATAGCTGTTGGATTGTTGCTGAAAAAAAATGGGTGCACTCTTTGGCCATGGTGAGCAGCCAATTGCAGCGATTCTGATCAATGTGTCTCGATACATACCCCCTTTTCAACCAACGCATGAACACACAATTATCCCAAATAACTCAATCCAGCTATACTAATCATCACCAACAGTTGTGTTCGAAGAACCAAATTAGCCGGACCATAGTTAGCGCGATTATTTGATCTTAGATATGTCATTTGATCTCAGATGTAGTTAGCAACGTTCGAAGAACGGACCCCAGAAACAAACGGAACAATAAAAACATTTATCATGAAAAGGTTGAAACTGAAGTCTTAGCGATTCTGTTTGCATCAAATCGTTGTAATTAAAACAAGTTGTGAAATTATTGATTTGGAACAAAGAAAAATGTTTAGCATTCCCTTACCAAAAATAATTATACTTTAAGTAAATTTTACTAGGTATACTTAAGTAAAGTTCAAGCGTATTCCCCAAGTATACTAATATCAATGTACTATGAGTGTACCTGTAAGTGTACAATTTGAAAACCTCTTGGAACTATATTGGCATATTTTTTGTTTAGAAAAGAGTAGTACACTTTGAGTACAGAAATAGTTCACAAAAAGTTGTATTTTTGTATTGGAGCTTGACTACAAGTGAACTAGTTCTATACTTCTAGCCCACTTTTTAGTTTTTGAAGATACACTTTTAAGTAAACTTCTAGTTTCATAGTTTATTTATACTGCAAGTACACTAGTAAGTATTCTTGAAATGAACATATAGGTATACTGTTAGTATACTAGTTATATACTTCTAGCCTATGTTTTAGTTTATTAAAATACACTTAAGTACTAGAGCTGCGGAATATAATCGTTTTTAAGATGCATCGCGATGCTGACGTGAACTTTTCTGCATCGATGTTTTAATTATTAAAATGCAGCACTGTTTTTTGTAAATAAATACTCTTAGTAAATATCTATATATTTTTGTGCTGGGCAACAATTACATGATTTAATGCAATTAATCACATTGTTATGTGCCAAATTCAGTAATGAATTCAAAAGTAGTGTATTGCGCAGTTTTATTTTAAAAGTACAGCAATATGAAACAAAAGTGCAATAACATTTGGTTTGCAAAAATCTTTAACAAATAAGGTTCTTTTTAACAGCAGTATTTCCTTTACACATTCCAAAATATTTATTGTAAATCTTAACGGTTGAGTAGTTCTGTTTACATAATGACCAAAAAAAACTGTTGAGTTGAGTAATACAGTTTACACAATGACTAAATTGCATTTATCTACTCCTCAGACTTTACATTTTCTTACTCCTCTGCACCAAGCCAGTTGCTAAGACACACAATGTCATTTACATTTTCAAAATGTTGCAGGTGTGGCCAAGTACTTCTGTGCAATGAAGGCCAGCCTGCTGTGTGAGCCTGCATGTTTGGACCACCATTCTAATAGACAGGCCTCTGTACTTATGGTGGGCTATGCCCTTTATCTACGCACACTGTTCTCAACTGAGTCTTCCTCCTGTTCAGAATCAGACTCTGATGAAACAGCCAGTAGGGCTAACTTTTTCTTTTGTGGCTCTGATGTTGTTGCTTCCACAGGTTTTTCTGCAACAACCCTATGTACTTCGAGTAGGTTGGTGACTGAGGCCCACACCTCACCCCTCTCAGCTCTGGGTATACACTTAAGGGTTCTTGAATCTCAGGTCCATGTAAAGATTTGGTACCTTTCTCCTTTTTTCTGTCCCCACTCGTTTCGTTCTGGTTCATGTGCGCGTTGCAGCAGCCCAAATGCTCAGTTGCATTGGTTGAAAAGCGCCCTGCCCAAGCCAGTACTTATCAACATCCCACCCCTCATGCGACCCATGGCTTGTCTGTATGAGTATTCGGAGCCTGTCACGTCGCCTCCTGGTGGTGGGCCCGCCTCCGGGCGTGTGACTCCCCAGCGTTCGACGTCGCCGGCCTTCTAGCGCCATCATTTATGTTTGTCCTGTTTCCCGTGTCCTGTGAAGGCACCCTTCCCTGATTCCCTGCAGCTGTACCCACTTAGCTGGGTATTTAAACCCCTGTGTGTCTTGTCTCCGTGTGCATTATTTTCATGTGTCGTTTCCGTGCTAGCGCCCAGTACTGCGCTGCTTAGAAACTTTGGTTCTCTAATCCATGTTCGTGCCTGCGTGCACTGGGACATTGTTGTCTACGCCTTGATCTCACTCTGTTTTCACACGGATCGTCACAGAGCCAGTGAGCAACAGACTTTAAAAGTAATAATAACTTAAAAAACTGCGTTAATGCCAGATAAAATAAGTGTCAGCGTTTTTATGAATGCGTTAACGCGATAATAACGCGTTAACGGGGCTACCACTAATATATTTTTTTAAGTTAGGTCCTTCCAAAGGAACGCACGTGCGCCTGTCTGATGTAGGTATAACGTAGATAGGAACCATGGCATATTGCAGATTGTGCTTAAAAATGCACCTAGCTGCTGGAGAGCAGAAATGTGTATTTTCAGACTTTTAAGAAAAACAAGCCTGATAACGATTATGCAATGTGCAAGACCTGTCGAGCCAAGATGAAATAGTTCGGCAATACTACAAATATATGGAATATGTCCAGTTTTCACTCGGGGCTGGGGTAAGCATCAACCCCACAACACGCAGCTAATCAACCTATTATACAACAATTGAGGCTATCAACTACCTCAGATGTTCAAAAGGACAAATAAGATCACAAAAAAATTGCCACATTTATTGCATAGGACCTCCGACAATTATAGCAGAAAAACAAAGGCATGGAAAACACAGGCTTTCATTTCCTCCTCCATGCCAACATAATCCCTTCTCTGAATTCACAGACACCACTATACTTGTGCTGTACAGTGACACAAAATCCAGAGTAACGGAGTCGATGCGTAAAACGGCCGAGTGGTCATCATCAGCGATACACAAACGAGAGCGAAGCAACACAGGTTTTTGCTAAATGTCATTTCAGATTGAATTATCAAATTTAGATTTTCCACATAAACAATACAATATGTTATACTGCCTAGTTTAAAAAAATATATATATTTGCAGCCTTTTACTGTTGTCCGTGTTATAGACCAAGCATTTTCCTGAAATAAAGCTGCTACAGAAATG
This sequence comes from Novumbra hubbsi, assembly GCA_016801125.1. NCBI lineage: Eukaryota > Metazoa > Chordata > Actinopteri > Esociformes > Umbridae > Novumbra > Novumbra hubbsi. Next base: position 168,675 of record JACXGK010000093.1, read on the forward strand.
TTTATGATGTCAAAAATGTATTTTGTGTTTACGCAGAAAAGCCCTTCTGAATAACGTGTAAAATGGGCTGACAAAAATTTGACATGTTCTTCTGTTTGAAAACATATTATTAATTTAAATGCTGAAAGAGGGTTTCATGTATTTGTATTTTTTATTTAAAAAAATTGTAGGACCAGATGCATCAAGAATCGTTAACCTCTGCATCGTAATCTCATTGTGAGGCAGGTGAAGATTCCCACCTCTTGTTATTCCTTCCATCATCTGTTTATAAACGAGGAAGGGAAAAAAAAAACTTTCTGTGCCACTGCGGGGTCAAATGATTGGTTCGCGTCACTCCGACCGTAAACCGCTAGGAGTTACCGCCTTCTAGGGGGCACCGCTCCATTCATATAACCGGAGATACACTACTGGTAATTATCGCATTTACATTAGTGTGAAATGCATGTCCAAACAGGTTACATATTACCTGTCCCATTTAATAGGTTGCCATCTGCTTTTTTACTTGCTGTCGTGCACATGGAACACAAAGAAGCACTCACACCACTATTTATTTATGCTTCAGTATATATATACACAATACTCCGTTAAAACGACTTCACCTTATATGCAAAACATCTCTATGGGCTCAAGACTTTTAAATGAAATTAAGAAGAAAAACGAACGTCTCCTTTCGACAAAAATGGTTGGTTTGTGAACGACCCATTGCTGTTCTAGACTATAGTGGATTTGGCTTTTGGTTTTTGCTATATACTGAATAGACATCCACCTTAATCACAGTAACACTACTTAAGGAACATTTTTCAATATTGTTATCAGGAAAATAACTTCACCACCATGAAATTTTGTTCCAGCGTCACCTGCTCTTGGCACGATTACTAGGCAGACACTCTGAAATTATTGCCTTGAGTTATCTTCATAAATTATAATTGGGCAGTTGCCATAAAAATATCATGAACAGTTTCCTAAACAGAAGTAAATGTCACAGATAAGCTAACTATTTATGAGGGCAGTCCTATGAATTTCTGAAGCGAAGGACTAGTTGTGAAGGAAGCTAAACTGTTAACAACAGCAATGTTGATGTGACAGCTACACTTAGATGTGCTATATAAAAAGAAACAACACTGATTGTCAGTTTTTGTATAAAAGTCATTGTTAAAAAAAATGCAGCAAACACGCAGTAAAAAAACAACAACAACAACACAGCAATACAATTTTAACTTGTCATATACTATAAAAATATTGATGTTTAAGACACAAGCATATAAAAATAAAAAAGAACATGCATTCGTCAATAGCAAAGTCATTAGCAGCATCTGTTAAAATTATTAACTACATTCAGATAACCATGAACCTAGTGCTTTGAAACAAATCAAACATTCCTTCAAACACAAAAGTGTGGAAAAAAATAACATGGAAAAGGCCGTTCTTTAAAGCAACTAAATCACAATTAATAACACAGCTGCAGAGTTCGTATTGTCAATTAGCTGTGTCAACTATAAAAATTCTGACTCAAATTCCTAGCTTGTGTGAAATAGTGGCTGTATTGCAGGTGCATTGGTCACAACATTTGAAAATCATGACAACCTATGCAGAACAAAGGTTCTGCAAAGGTTGCAAATACTCCTTATTTGGTCCTATATTAATATATTGTTAGATGTTCCCATTGAGTTCACCCTCTGTATTTGGCAGTAAGAAAACGGTAACATCAGACATCAATGTGTATGGCAGAAAGAAATGTTGTGTTGTGTACAATTAAACAATATACATATATAAAATAGAAGTATATAAAATCTGTTTCAATCACAACTACCAAAAATTAGATAAAAACCTGAAAACTTTATAGGCATGATCTGCAGTATTTTAACAGTATTTTTTATGACAGGTTTGAATTTTGTCTGCATAGTGCCAAGGGGCACTGAGTGTCTTCAAAAATCCTAGTCTCCTTGATTACTTGAACACTACTTGTTCAGTTTATCCATGGGAGGAGAGCTATGATGTTGGGCTTGAATATTTTTCTATTTGCTGGAAAATTAATATACACCACCAGGAGGGGGCTGGTGGTGTATATTATGAGCTTTCATTTCGGAAGAAGCAAACATAAGTAAGTCAGAAACATTAAATGTAGAGCAAGGTTAAAAGTGATCATGGTAAATCACATTGGTATATCTTTGTAGCAAATTGTAGGCTAACAGCCTGACTTACATTCAATTGGGAAGTGAAGGTGTACTCGTCTTATCGTCTTGGACATCCTTTTCAAGTATTTCCTTATTCTCAGAACTGAGTTTGCTATGGGTAGTATGTTCTTAAGATGACTCACGTATTGCAGACATTGTTTTATGTTCCGAGCATAGTTTACTAATAATCTTCTTGGTCTCCTGATCTGAATCCTCGCTTGTATCTGACGAGAAGAAAATGCCAGAGATTTTTATCTCACCTGTACATTGCAGCATTTCGTCCTTTGAGTTACTGTCACTGAATTGCTTGTCATCACCCTCTTCAGTGGGTTGTCTTTGCACCTTGTCCCTGCATGGATTCCTTGGCAGCTTTGGCTTGGGGACCAGTGAGTCGTTCTGACATTCAATTATTTTAAACATTCCTTCCTCATTCCTAACCAACACCTTTGACGTTTTTGGTAACTTCATTTTCTGGGATGTCAATGAGCTTGCTGCGTTACGTTTAAATTTGGTTTGATCAAGATTTCCATTCATGTACTGAGTGGTCATCAAGGCTTTAACCAGAGGAATTCCAGGCTCTCCATTATTCTTCTCCATTCTCTTCTGGCTTGGTTGGGAACCTTCCACTGTTTCCTGGTTTGGTGGAGAGCATTTTCTGCCAATAGGTTTGAGGAAGGACAGCCTTTTCAATCTCACTTCAAGTGTTCTGTGTTTCTCTTTGAGCTTAGGAGACCATGACATTAAAGAGTGGGGTATGGCAATTATTTTGGGGGCTTTACACTTTGTCAATTCGGGGACTCCCTCTGTATGTTTTGATGGCAAGCATTTCAGTATTTCAGGGAAATTTGTAGGGCATTTGAAAGAAGCTGTGAAAGGTGACGATTCC
>JACXGK010000094.1:0-17756 GCA_016801125.1 Novumbra hubbsi
GGGGGGGGGGGGGGGGGGGGGGGGTTGTTTGGCAAAAAAAAGTTTGATTTAATGTTGTAACACAATAAATGTGTAAAAGTCCAAATGGCCGGAATACTTTTGAGAACCACTGTAGATTATTATCTTTTATTTAATATTGATGTTATTTGTAATATTTTATGCATAGACCCTCACTAAATATATTGGGCCACTTGGCTTGTTTAGGGTTTCTGACAAAGCCATAATCCCAAAATGGACATCATAAGGAGAGAGAAAAGTAATAGTAGAGTAATTAAATAAGACAAATGTAATAAAATGAATAGTTCATCAACCTCTGATAAACACCCAATGTAGAGATATATACAATAGTGAAACAAGCAAAATGCTTAATGTAAATATTTTTGCTGTTTCAAGGTCACAAATGATAGTGTTGTGTAGGGTACAATTATCCATCCAGTTCAGCCTCGTTCGTGTTATCTCCTGTCAGAGGTTTTTTTATTTTCTGCATGTTGTCCAGTACGCTCATGGCACAGCCTGTAGTTTTCTTATTGTCCATAACTAGCAGTTAATCAATTACCTATTTTTCAGTGAACAGACCCTTGAAATCAGTGTGTTGATACATAATTACTAGATACAAAGTTATAGTATTTTTCGTGAAGAATGCATGAAGGGTGATTACTATTTTATAGTTTTATCCTATTTAAATGTTTAGTAGATCCTTGTTTCATTTGGGACTGATACCAGAACTATACCAGGTAGGGGTTCTTTGATTCATTTAGGGGCTGCGCTACAGTTTTTCATTGAAATAACCCCTTTAGAGGTACCCCATTTTAGATATAATCTCTTATTAGCTTGCGAGGTTCAAGCAGTACTTTACATTTTACCTTGTATCCTTTGAGGAAAATCATAAAATGTTTCTTGAAGTAAGGAAAGTGTTAAGTGTGATTGTTCTATTATATTTTTAACCTGTTTAAAATGTTTAGTGGATCATGTATAATTTGGGACTGTGTCAGAACGATACCTGGTGCTTCTCACCACCTGTTTACCATCAGTCACCAGGTACAGTCAGAACAGGTTCTGCACGACTGTTTTCTTGATCAGTCGAAATGCTGTGAAAACGAACGGACAGGACACAGATACCTGCAGAGTTCCAATAGGTTAGGTGGCCAAAAGGGGACATTACCCTTAATTAAGCTGTGTTGAATGTCTGAGCCTAGCTTAAGACTGGAAAAAATGGTTATGTTATACTTAGGGTCCTGTAGGCTTTTCCATAAACATCATCTCTATATTTAGAAGTCATAATAATGTTTTGTTTTTTCCCAACATTTTTAACATTGAATATTACCCTACAAATGTGAGCCACGCCCCCAAATTGAACAGAAAAAAATTGCATTAACACAAATAAAATGAAAGCACATGAGAGAATGACAATTGTGTCTGCTTCATTTTTTTTTTAAAGGACTGTAAGTCCACGAGTGGCCCAGTCAAGCCCTGACCCGCAATTGCAATTGATAAAATGTAGAAAACCCTAGAAAATTGCTGTTCACCATTGGTCCCCATCTAACTTGAGTTTGAGAACATCAAGGGAGCTCAACGCACAACCGAAAATCCATCAGGCGAGTAATAGCTTGTTACCTCTTTATCACTCTGTGTACTTTTTGTCTAATGACATCGGGCCACCTTGTTAGTAAAATGTCTGGTCTCAGAATGTTTCTGCATATTCAAAAGTGTTATTGGAGCTTGACCAAAAGTACAATTCGGTACACTCCGCAACTAACACGTGATTACAAAACAAAGTACAGAATAATTTTTATCGACGTCTACGAAGAAGACGTATCAAATGAAGATTTGAACTGGGTTTTGTTGTGCAATGTCTTCGGCTGGGTTTCACCCTGTGGACAGGCTCTCTCTGCAGCAGCCTCGTTCCTCACCACAGGGCCAGAATGACAGGCGATGGGAGGACCCCCAACATGGTTGATGCCTGCTGCTGCTACACCAGTCAATGCAAACGAGACACAACCTTTGATGTCCTAAGATGAAAGTCCCTGTTCAAGACACATTGGTGTCACTGAAAAAAATTTAAAGTCTTTCCTCTGATCATTTATGTGTACACTGTACATTGACTGGTACTGTATATGTATGACATTTTCTATAAAAGAGAACTAGGTAAAACCTGTAATGAACCAGAATAAATATGTGGCATTCTCATTGAAGATGATCTTCATTCACCTAGTCATCTTGCTGATAGCTCTTTTCTGCTAGAAAGTACCATCTCACGAATCAATCATTCTGGACAACATTTGTGAGAACTTCTTCTAGCGTATTAAATCTGAGACAGCACTGTGACTTGCGATACAATATGTACAGGAACAGCCCAATCGCACATTAGACATATAGTCTTTGAAATGTATGTGTTAATAAGGCATGTTCCAATAAGGCTTCCTCTTTTTCCAATAAATAAACCAGAACACTTTTTGCCTAAAACTAGAAATACCGAAACGCCATTCCAAGTCAAGAGCTGAATTTCAAATTGCATACTATATATATATATATATATATATATATATATAATATGCCAGATTATAACGTGAGAAGATTAGTATGTCCCAAACCAAAGTACGCTGAAAATATTATGCCATCCAGTCGACTATTTCTGGTAGAATAAGTACATACGCAGTTTGAGATTCAAGCATGCACTGCACATTTCTCGAAGAAATATGTAGTACATCAGAAGTAGCAGTTGGTTATGCACATTTATTCGGTTACACAGGAGCAGGTCAATTACAAGTCACAATCAGAAGACACAGGAACTGCAGGATAGGTTACTCTTGACCAAAAGGTTGATTCTTCTATACGAAAGGTGTGTAAATAGGTAGGTGTTTTTCGCCAGATGCTATGGCCATCTTCTTTGATGTATTCTTCAGACTTGTCCTTTCAGGGAGGTTTGTTAAGTGCAAACGCCAGACTCTCACACGTTCTCTTTGGCAAACAATTAACCCAATACACCAGCAATCACACAATTTACATGACTCTATAAGCCCCACCTAAAGCTAGACTTATGGTCTCGGTTCTTGCCTATTTCTTGACATGGAGCAAATATTAACAATATCTACACAGCATCATACCCAAACTACAGCCTTGCATATTACAAACATAATTATCTTAATTCAACCTTTAAAATTTGTATTTTGGTGCCTTATTAGCATAGTATACAGTATATATGGAGGAAGAAGAAGGAAGACCATCAAACGAGCTCAACACTCAAAAGAAACACCACCAGGTGAGTAATGGTTTTGCCATTTCTGTATAACTTAGTCTTGTGATATTTCGTTAATTATTTTTTTTAAACAGAGCTACACAGACCTACAGTGTTACAAGAGAGCACACACCATGAAAGGTGGTAGCAATTGGCAATCAATTATTTTACCAAAATCAGAATACAACTTCCATGTGCTGAACAAACACCAGCTTTTTTGCTTTGGCAGAAACATTCCAAAGGGATAAAGTTCTGGGCTTTGACTCTGCCATAGAGAGAGCTAGAGGGTCATCCCCTCTATTCGTTGAGCTTTGCTCTCAAATTCTTCTCAATATTAGTAGAAATAGATCATATTATTATCTACTTGTTCTAGGAATGTTTTGAAATTAAGAAAAATCTGTAAACATGTTGAAAACATATTTGAGGTCGTTTACATTGCGCATGTTGACAGACATAGAATAACCCAAGAGTCTTTCTTAACAACTAATTGTGTTTTTTTTAAATAACAGTTAAAAAGAACAGAATAAAAAACTGAAGATGAAGGTTGTATGTTTTACCATTCTGCTGCTACTGGCATGCAGCCTTGGTGAGTCTCAACAACGGTGAATCGTATGTCTTTGTTTATTAGACAGGAACCATGTCAAATAAACCAATATAGTGTGTTCAAGCTCAGTTACTGAGCTAATTTACAGTCCCTGATCTTATACAAGTAACAGACAGACTTCCTAAACCATGCCTTTTTTTTGCTTCACTAGGAGAGGGCCTGAAGTGCAATTGTATTGGTTTAACATGCATAGACGGAGTGCAAGAATGTGGTTCTGACCTTGATACCTGCATCAATGCCCACTTCTCGTACCCAGTGGGTAAGTGTCTATTTTCTCTGTCACTTGTCACAAACGAATTAGTACAACACCAAATATCTGGTTACATTATTTGGTGAAACCCAAAATTGCTTCGGTGGAATTACAGATTATCTACCGACTATCAGTTACATTTTAACCAATTATCTAGTAGCCCCAACCTTTATCCTTAACCTTTATCCTAACGCTCGTTCTAAACCTAACCCCAAACATCAGCAGGCAGTTGCTTATCAACAGATTGTAACACTATACCTAAGCCATATATAAATATGTAAAATGAGATTCTCAATATATGGTCTCACCAAATATGTAACCGTTTTCATTAACAGTTTATAGGGAATCAAATTAGTCCAATCTACAAAACCTGCAGTTTTTTGCCTGCTAGTGTTGTAACTGTCCTCTCCGCAGAGATTCACCTGAAGAGATGCGTCAGGGACGCCCAATGCTCTGAACTGCAAAAATACCCAGAAACCAGCACCACATGCTGCAGCACAGACCTATGCAACTGAAACAACCTCCGTCTACAATACAGGCAAATCCTGTACCGTCTTTGCTGTGCTAGGCTGAACATCCCAAATCAATGCACATTGCTGTGACCTTGAAAATAAATATAGAGAAGCATTAATACATGTGTTTTTGTATCATTATCTTTTGTTTATAACAGTAACAGTTGGCTCATTGTGACATCCTGTATATTTTACTATAGGGGTTACCACATGTCCCAGATTGTGCTAGTCCTGTATTTTGCACCTTTTCCCACCAACCAGACAATCATTTCCGACATTTTATAAGCAAATTAAAATACAATGGAAATTGAAATTATGTTATTTGCTAAGCAATTATATCATTATTAAATACACAACATGTTATCGTAATGATAAGAACATTTACTTGAAAAAACGCCAAATATATGCTACGAATGCAGCCAGGAATTAAGTGTAAATGCAAACATCCAGCAATTCATCCTGATGGCTGTCCTTTGATTAAATGGGATTCTATGGCACATACACTGAAGCCTATTACCATCACTCTCCGTGTCGCCGCTTCCTACCACGGTACATAACATGGGAATTGTTTATAAACACCTGCGCGCTAACGTGCAGTTTATCAGGACTGTGAGCGAAACATTATTAAATGTCACATGCCCCCTCTCCTCTGACCTTCCTGTCTTAAAAATAAATTCCAGCAAATGAGAAAAACATTTATATCGTCGGGGATTTGTAGCCAACATACTGAGTTCATTGCCTCCTTTGACTTACTGAGGGGCACGGTTTTCCGGAAACCAGTGATCTTCCATTCAATGAGGGTTTTACTGTACCTAAAGATTTAGGCTGTTAAAACTTTTAACTTTGGAAATGCTTAACTACGATTTCATGGGTGCCTCGAAATGTGCCACGTAGCCGGTCAGGATGACACGTTCCAACATGACAAAGCATTTTTAAAGGCTAGGTGGGAGGGGTTGGGCACAAATGTCTCCATGATTTTGACCGGAATTGACTCAAATAGTATTACTCATGATCCCCGAATCCTTAAGGTAATACCGAAAAAGCGTCTCTTGGCGTTCTTACACGCAATGAGCCCCTTTTACAGCCAGAGGTTCAGCGTAAATGCAAGCCTCCAGCAGTTTCTCCTAATGTATTTCCATGACTTCAATGGCGTTTGGACTGCATTGAGTTAATGCAGTTTACAGAACGTGTGTTGATATAACCTTTTGAAGTTGCTGTTCCACAATCCGACAGTTTAGTCACTCCTCTCCACCCTTTCTATTGGACTTTTTTTTTATCTACTTCCATCAAGGTCTATGTTTTGTGTGGGCGTACACCAGCTTGCCCTTTGAATAACTGCAAATGTTTATAGGACATGTTGGCCAAATATATGCAAATATCTTTTTGTGAAGTTGATTGAGGCAAATATGTTAACAAAGTCCACCATGTCCTGGAGTATCTATACCAAAAAGTCGGTGTAAGCCTCAATGAAACACAGCTTTTATTTCTTGCTATTTTAAAATCCCTTTTGTGGTAAACGAGTGGTGAACTGAGAATATAACCGGTATGACATTTGCCGCTAGGTGTACCATTTTGTAATATATTAAGTGGGTAAGGGGATACTGGTATATTGTTCATGTTTTATAAAAAAAAGCATATTAAATGTCACGGCTGTTGTGCATGGCGAAACCAAAAGCAGACATTTTGAAACGTAAAGGTGTATTTAATTCCACAAGACACGAAACACGAACTACACAGTATACGAAATAAAAGGTGCTGAAGTAAACAGCAAAACGGGACTATATCTAAACACGAAACTTATAAAAAAAAGTGCAGCGTATCCTCATGAGATGGGAATCAAACAAAGGACAAACCGTGAAGTTGTGAAACACAAACAATAAACCACACATAATGTGTGGCCATAGCCTAGCCTAAGTAGGCTCCCCAATCAGAGTCAACTGAACACAGCTGCTCTTACTGGGGAGCCCACAGCGGCATAGAGAAGGCCAGAGGCCTCTCTAAGTGACTTGCCCTGACTGCGAGCCCCAAAGCATAGAGTAGGCTAGGGTCTCCCAGCCAGGACATGACGTTAAAACTGAGATTTGAACCCAAAACCCCCGTATTTTTTGGGTTTCAATAAGATCTAAAATAACTGTCAAAAGTGCATACAACTGGTAGAGCCTTATTCCAACAGATGCAGGCATTAGGTTTTAACCAAATGACTTATCCAAGGGGATTTTAATTTTGGCACCTGACATTTACTGTGTCTACTGTCTGTTTTATTTAAAGAATCACCTGAAAAGTGTTAGAGTATGATGTGTTAGTAGAGAAAAAACGCTAATAATTCAACCTGACATGGCTTGATGAAAGCATTCTGTAGGCACAATCTGTTGAAATGACATTAGAGGGACTGGGTGGTTTATGTATGATTCTTCTTCCACCACCACCTCATATATACAGTGTTTTTGTATTTAGACCAATCAATTTAATTTGCCACAGTAGACTCCAATCAAGTATCAGATATTCAAAGGACACAGGATGCCTCTAAACTCAGTTGGGAGTGTCATGGAGAAGGAGCCCCATACCTATTCATATAAGATAAGTACGTTTTTCATTTCCAATAAATTGGCCTGCATTTAAAAGAAAATTGTTTTTGCTTGTCAGTATGGGGTTATTGTGTATAGATTGAAATGTATTTAATCCGCAGAGGGAATTAAAGGGTGGGGATATTTTCCATTTTCCAAAGGCTTGCTATTGTTTGCCTTTACCTGTGGCAATGTGGAATTTCCCAGTGTGGAACAAGAGTCTCTATTTGTGACAAACCTTTGTGTCTTGCGTAATCTTCTGGTTAATGTCCAAATTGGCCTTGAGTTTCAGGAACAGACATCTGATATTTGCCAGGTAGTGTACACCGATATTTACCAGATGTCCTATAACTGGCCTTGTTTGGCATACAGAAACCATTTGCCAGAAACATCACAAAGGTGACTCAGAGATGTTATCAGCATATTACAAAGTATATAAGGAGGATGGGAAGCAATGATCATCAAGAGAGCTCAACACTCAAAGAAGAAGCAATCAAGTGAGTAATGGTTTTGCTGTACATTATTATAACTTTGTCAGATGATATTGGGATACTTGATTAGTAAAATGTGTGGTTGTAGTGTTTCTGCGCAATACAATGTCTTAGAGGTTGGCAAGCTACAAAGACCGTGAGGATACAATTGCAACCCTTATTTTTTGTTGTTGACTTATTCAATCTTCCTATTCAAATATGGTAATCTTATTTAACTCAGACATTGTTATTTTTTCACTTCCGTTCGAATTTTGCACAGTAGTGTATATAATGCACGTTTCTCTGTAACAATTATTTTCAAAATGTACACACATATTAGGGCACCCAGTATTTTTGCTGTGATGATGAAAGTTACGGTAACTCTCTTATCGCACGATTTGTTAAATTAACCTTTAATTACAAATTGGTCATGTGATGTATACTGTACATGCTGACCTACATAATAATCTGTGTGTCTTTGTTGATTACTTATTGTCAGATAAAGTGTCCAGACAAAAACAAAGGAAAGATGAAAGCTGTTGGTTTTTCTCTCCTTCTACTGCTGGCATGTGGCTTTGGTGAGTCTCTTGAAGGATAAGTGTTCTTATATCTATTTTACTTGTTTGTTAGACAATCTGCATTCCATATACATGATCCCCCCATTGAAACTGTTTCCAAAACCCCCAGTTCTAAAAATCGTGTTTTCACCTTGTCTCAGACAAATAACCAGGTTATAGCCTATACACTAAGCAGGTCATTTGGGGAGGGAAGTGAACGGGTGTGCACCTTCTAGAAACAGACTTACTTCGAAGTTACAGAGATAATACCGCTCTTCTGTTTCTCCAGGCGAGGCCCTGAAATGCAACAACTGCATTGGCAGAGGCTGCAGAAACACGGTTGAGACCTGCCGTACTGGTGTTGACGCCTGCATCAGTGCCTTTTTCCTGCCCCCAGCCGGTACGTATCTGTTTCTCCAGTTCGGCCAAACACCCAATCGTGTCCATCAACCCGCCAATCGCCCGCTAGTGTTTCACCCTGTGTCTCGGCCCTGTCCACAGCTCCCTCGTACTTCAGGAGATGCAGCAAGAAGTCAGACTGTCTTCTGCTGGCAGGAACACCGGGTATTGTTGCTACCTGCTGCTACACCGATTTGTGCAACTAAAACGGTCATTCAGTCTAGTCCAGTGCGACTGTTGCTGTACTACGATGAACATCCCAAACTAATGCACATTATGGTCACTCTGAAATAATAAATACTGTAATGTTCTGTTGCATTTTTCTTCACCGCAATCTTTTCCAACATTCTTGAACATTAAACCATAAAAACGTCCCCACCCACTAAAAGCATTTCTTGGACTGAACTCTGAACATAGCCCATAAATAACAATCAATTTCTTATCTTTCATAGCTCAAACAATCTGTAGTACAATATGGATTATGTTGGTCTTTTGAGCGCCTCAGAAAGCCTTTCCATAGCCCGGTATTTCGGATTTCCGAGACAATTTGTGGTGCTCAAGTCTTTTAGATAATTGACCATTTGTCACATACATTTTTGGTTTGACTTTATCTTATTGATAGATGGCCTCACATAATACACAAATACTTCTGATTGATGCAATGATGACATGCTCGCCAGACAGTGGTGGCGTGGACTTTATAGAGGCCTCCCCACAAGGTCTGGCTTTAGGCCCCTCCCCCCAAACTCTCAAGATGAATCTCCATCAATTAGCTTATATCACTGCCTACTACATCAATAGACTGATGGACTGATGGATGGATAGACTGATGGACCAGACCACAAACAGAATAAATCTGCATGTTTAAATTTTTTATTTAAATTTTATGTTACAAATTCACACTTGAATGAGGTGAATTGCAGGTTACAGGACAACATATATTAAACATGATCTTGGGGCTTAAGTGTGAAGGGTGAAAAAGGATGAGTGCATGATACTTCCACTAGAGGTCAGCAGAGCTCGTACAAATTATTATTACTATTATTTTACCAGGAATGTTGACTGGGACCACACTTAAAGCAACAACCTGGGAGGAATTAGGATTACCTTCCTTGCTCCGAGATTAGAGCTCACAGATCTTTCATCATGCATTCTTAGGGATTAGATCGAGCAACCTTTTGGTCGCTGGTGAGCTGCCCAAACTGCTATGCAACCTGTCACCCCATATATATTTTCCAAAATAGTGCACTAATGTGGCCTTGGGTTGAGTTCCAAGCCCATCTACGGTGTACACCTACATCTACAGTGTAGGTTCAAATCCCTACCACAGTACTTTCAACAAAAAACCTTCACCGGTATCTTTCCCAATATCGCTATCAAACACCACATTAAAATGACTGACTTTTTACAAAAGAGCATAATCATTTTTTATTTTATTTTAGTATATAAATGACAGAAATGTTACTAAAACTACTAATTGTACGAATTATAAATGTTTTCTAGTAAACAAGGAATAGTACACTGCTCCAATATCAAGAGGGTATGTTTAGCCGTCCTGTATTGACTAAAACACCCATGAGAGCCAAGCCAAGGTTATTACACACCAATAACCAATCGTTACCACTCCCAGAGTGCTGGAGCCTCACACTCAACATGTCATTCTGGTTTTCTAAAGACAAACTCGTTACAGAGATCACTTGTGCTTGTAAACAAGGGTTGCCGGCGGAGATCCCCCTCACACACACACATACACAGTCTCACACGCACAGACGGATCCACTCTTCCTTCCCACACTTACACAACGAGGTTTCCCTCGCCTCCCGTGGCTTTACGACACACAGCCTAGCGGAGCCCCCGGTGGCAGAGGTTTCCCCCGGTCGAAAAAAGGGGAAACCGCCAGGCTTGTGGAAAACACTGTTTTGGCAGCCTCCAGGGGGGCTAGAGGACCCCACACCAACCAGGCTACTTCCTCCACCCCCTCTGAACATAGGGGAACGCGCCAACATACAGTGGACGCATCCGTAACGAGCATTTTAAAGGGAGCGAGGGGTACTCCCTCCTGGAAGCTGCAGTGTGGTCGGACCACCGAGTAAACAGAAAGGTGCGTATGTGAATACCTGAGATAGATCGCCGGAGCTGTGAGGGGCAGTTTGCTAGGGTTAGCATTTGGAGCCATTGTTAAACAGAGCAGTGAACCAAAGCCGACGGAAACCGCATGACAAGGCTCATACTGTCCCTTTAAGAAGCAGTCGCTCAGCCTTGCATTACCAAGGACTTGGGAGAGGCCCTGTGACCTGTCAACAACAAATGGGACATACACTATGTGGCCAAAAGTATGTGGACACCCGACCATCACATCAAGATGAGGTTCCCATTCTAAAACCATGGGCATTGATATGGAGTGCCGCACCCTGGTGATGAAGTGAATGCGCCTGTGAGCAATGGGTGTGGCTGAAACACCTGAACCAGTAATTAGTCCACATAATTCGGGCCATATAGTGTACTTTCCAACAAACATGCAATTGTGGTTTAAATCACAGTGGACATATTTGACTCTCCGCAGTCTCACATAGCGTACTCAAGCTACGAATGCCAAGATCACTGCAGCAGCGAAGCCCATCTGTGGCGATGTTCATGCTCCTACCCACGGAGACAAGTTGAGTCCTCTATACACCTCTATGGTTGAACCTGACGCTGAATTAAAGCTAGTGTCGGAAACCCCTGCTCACCTGCAGCTACAATCATTACAACACTGTTGTTGGTAGACAGCACAGCTGCTGTGATTCCACGCATCCAGCACAGCGCCACTCTATAAAAGCTGACAGGTTTGGCATGGACCAGTTATTATCGCCATAGGAAGCACCCCTATCAAGCAGAGAATATTTTACCACGAACACGAGTGAAAAAGGCCTACTACGACAGGATTTCTTCAACGTTTCCTACACGTCACGTTCTCTCCTTTCCGTAGGCGAAAATACGGTGGCGATATACCGTAAGATATATGGTAGTGGTTAGTTTTATAGTTTTGATAATAAAATGTATTTTGCTAACTACCAGTGAAAATTGTGGGGTTCCCGGGAAGCGGATTGACATCCGGCCAGATAGGTTTCCATTAGCGTGAGGAAACAATGAGTGAATTCATGACTAAACAAATTTGGAATGTAAATCAAACAATTAGATTTATACAATGTGTTTTCCAATGCAGTTAAAGATGGCATTCCAAAGAATTCAAAGTTATTTGTAGTTTATTGTCTTTTTGTGGCTGCAGAACATTTCTTGGGCAATACTATGAACAGGTGTATTGCGTTTCATGGTGTAACTGTAAATGTATTAGGTCATTTAATATCTATTATTAAACAGCATTCTTAATTTGAAAAATCCAATGTAAATAGGTTACTTATAAAAAAATATACAACTAGTCGTTGTTTTGTCAAGAGGGACGTTATTCTATAGCGTACCACCAGAACAACCATTTTGACTGTGATGTTGTGTTTTATTTTCTAAAAAATAACTTCCAGAATTTCAGCAATTGAACAACATGGCATCAGTCCAAACTTATCGCCCACAACATACCTGAGATAATTTAACTTCGTCGTAAATTTCTCCCAATGACCGCCTGAGCTCAGATGCTGGCTCCTCCCTAGAAGATAGAAGTTTCATCAGTTTCCCGGGCTGACTGCATCCACAAACCGTCCTGAGACCGTCTTGTCACTACGAAGGGAAAATACGCAAACGGCTTACGCAATGTTATTATCCAGGACTCGTGGCGTATGGAAGAGTTTTTTTGTGTGTAGTGTTTTCCTGGGTGTCATCTTGAGTGCTAATGGGAAGACTAAGAAGACGGATGAGCCGGCGTCGATGAACGCTCTCCACCGCGGAAGATGCGCGGCTAGGTGCCTCAGCTTGCAAAGCGTGGAGACGCTCTCCAAACACTCGCAGGTAGAGGTGAGGAAAAACGTGCATGCTACTGTCACCGTGTAAAGTGTAATTCTAACACAGATTGTCCTATTGCATCTTTAGCAATGTTTAAATAATTTTTGAACAAGCATGTGTGTCTAACAATTGTTGATGAAAAACATTTCTAATTGTGTTACTTAACATTAATTGCTTGGATTTGGGATGCGCGACAATAAAAGCATGACATATACCCTTCTGCCAAATTTTCTGATTGGGAGGAGACAGCCGAGTAGCCTAAATTGTACTCTCATTAGAAGGTTGTCATTAACACGCCACTACGTTCAGAAGTCTAACATTGGTGTGGCTGATGGGGGCGGTGTGTGTCTGGTTATCCTGATTTAATCCACACCCCTCCAGTGTCAATCTTATCCCACTGTGACAGACACACCCAATTCACCCAACCAATTACTTCTCCTGGTCTTCCTTGGTCTTGGGTGACATGAACGGAGAGCACCAGAACGCGCCCAGTAACCGTTTAGCCTCGGGACTTGGGGTTGTGTGTTGTTAGACGTCCTGTGTTTGAAGTCCTTCCCTGGTTCACTGGGTGGATGAAACCCCAGGGAGGATGGGGATCGAGAGACACACGGGGGTCAGGGTTTGACCTTTAACCTGTGTAACGACTACTTCCTGTCCCGTGGATGATGTGTCGGGGTCAATGTTAGACTGCCCGGGCAGGCGTGTCTAGCCGCTGTGTGATGGAATTCACGTCATAGATGGAATCTACACTGTGTATGATTGTAGAAGTGGATAGGATACTATGTCCGTCCACATGATGTCTTACTCTCACTGCCCGATTTCATACAGTAAGGGACAGATGAACGTGACTAGACATGACACATTGTTTGAGTGGTCTCAGCTGGCGGTGTGTTGAAAGGAGCCGTGGAGTTACATCTTGCTACAGAACTTCGAATCTGTCAAAACTTTCCATATTAAAAGTCCCTTCGTGAGGCTGAACGCCGACTTATGAATGACAACACACCCTAGTGAGTTAAAATCATCTCAAGGTCCCCATCGGTCTGGATCCGAGTGGTTGGTTAGGACCATTAGACTGCTTGGAGGTGGTTCGGTCTGGTCCCCAATATTCTCCTTGTGCTCTACTACTTTGAACTAGCAGGCCCTCAATACAAGTGCACTATGGTAATGAGGAGCTTTTTAGCACGTAGCCTTACCCTCTATTTCCTGTCTTATCAGCTGTAACATTTGAGACACCATTTTCTCATCTAGTTCGTACTTGTGCCATGGGTTCATTTTGGGAAAGTGACATAACAGAAATGCCATTATTTGCCTCAGGGTCCATCTCCCCTGGCTAACATAGTAGCCTTTATAACATGTCTGTGAGTCACTGTGAGTCTCAAATGGCACCCTATTCCCTTGATAGTGCCCTACTTTGAACCAAAGCCCTGTAGTCAGACCTGCGCCATGGAGGATGTCGGGTTCCATTTTGGGGCCAGACATTATTAATTGACCTGTTAATGAGGAGGAGGTCAGATCGCAATCCGTCTCCTGCCCGGCGGGGCACTGGACACAAGGCTCTTGTTTTTTCCTAACACCCCCCCCCTTCCAGAATGTTGGCGCTGCTCTCGGCACAGGCCTGCTAAGTCCACCCAGACCGAGGGGGTCTGAGTGCCTGTAACGGGCCTGCTGTTAGTCCACCCAGACAGAGGGGGTCTGAGTGCCTGTAACGGGCCTGCTAAGTCCACCCAGACCGAGGGGGTCTGAGTGCCTGTAACGGGCCTGCTGTTAGTCCACCCAGACAGAGGGGGTCTGAGTGCCTGTAACGGGCCTGCTGTTAGTCCACCCAGACAGAGGGGGTCTGAGTGCCTGTAACGGGCCTGCTGTTAGTCCACCCAGACAGAGGGGGTCTGAGTGCCTGTAACGGGCCTGCTGTTAGTCCACCCAGACAGAGGGGGTCTGAGTGCCTGTAACGGGCCTGCTGTTAGTCCTCCCAGATCACATCTGTCTCAAGGTCTCTTCTACTTTGCCATCTCGAGAGCTGTGTTCACGGGCGACAAGCGTTGAGGAAGTGTAGGGAGAATTAAATCTGTGTTTGCTGCCGTTTAGGACAGCAATATTATTGATAATTGTGAGGTTTTCACATTTGGTGTCACGTAGTTCATAATAACAACTGAACTTCTGTCTGTCTGTCTGTCTGTCTGTCCCCCCCCCCACAGAACAACGGATCCCTGGGCTGGTGTCAGAACCACAAGCCGTGTGCCAAGGTAACGGACCTGATGTTCGCATGCAAGCATATTACCTAACATGACAGGAATCACATCAGACTGAATGATCTACTTGCTGATAGGAAAAGCTCTCAGGGGGGGAAAGTCGGCAGCTGAAGAAATAGCGCCATAAATCATTTCCGGAGTGCGTTATTCAGTGGTTCCTAACCAGTTCGGTATGTACCATCATGCGATAGACCCGCCGTACATCACCGTGGCAGCTAATACTGAGGCTAGCTGCACCTCTGAGGGTCGTACTAACAGCTTTAAAAATACATGATTACGGAATACACGCACACTGACAGGTGTTTTCCATGGATGCTGGCCGCGTTTTCACCAGGGACGATCTTTGGAAGTCATTACGGTCCTTTGGGTAAATTAATGCAATCCATTACAGTGAGTACCCTCACTGTGGATGGGTGTGAGTACCCTCACTGTGGATGGGTGTGAGTACCCTCGCTGTGGATGGGCGTGAGTACCCTCGCTGTGGATGGGCGTGAGTACCCTCGCTGTGGATGGGCGTGAGTACCCTCGCTGTGGATGGGCGTGAGTACCCTCGCTGTGGATGGGCGTGAGTACCCTCGCTGTGGATGGGCGTGAGTACCCTCGCTGTGGATGGGCGTGAGTACCCTCACTGTGGATGGGTGGGAAGCTGATGCTTTCCCTGTATGATTGCTCCACAGACTTCATTGTCGTAGTACACATAAAAACTGCTGTCCAATATCTAGGTATACATTAAGTTGACGTATAACATGTATAAAATCACTGACTGGACTGGGAATTCCAGTCCTACTTATTATTATTATTATTTCTAATTCATCTTATAGGCTAATTCCAGATGGAGAACATGAAAACCAAGCCCCGGTATCATACATAACAAGTTCACAGTATTTATTGTAAAAAACACCATTCCCGGTTCCTCAGTCGCCTTAGAAACTGAGACTTAGCCAGGTGATCACCTTTTATCGTTGGTGCTTCGTTGAAACAACTGCTCAGCCCATTTTTCCCAACGAGAGGTACACTTTAGAGGAAGGGTTGAGGAGTTGGGAAAGGCACTATAGCTACATCCAGAGGAATGTGTGGATATTTATGTCCAGGTTGAAGGACATTAAAGGCGGTCCTCATTAAACATCGCCTCCTTGCGGTGCCGATTGAAAGTCTAGACCAGTGTTTCTCAACCCTGTTCCAGGGCACCCCCCCTGTCCTGCGTGTGTTAGATCTCCCTCCCAGGAGCAGGGTTGAGAAACACTGGTCTAGACAAACAGCAATTGGAGACTTGATAAAGCAAATGTATTCTAACTGATTGCAGACTTTTTTTTTACCCACGGTTTCGTCTCACTTCGAGGTAGTAATGGACCTCATTGACAAAATCCCAAACTACCTCATTTATCCCGTAAGTCGCTATGAATAAGAGGGTCTGCTAAATGACTAAAATAAAAAATTGTAAATTAATTTGTGGGCTTCTGAGAGTTAAGTGTCAGAGCTCCATGTTGTCTTGAAGTGGTTATGGTATTTTATTATGATTAGGAAAGAACACTACCAGTTGGACTCCACTTTGCTATAGAATGTGAAATGTACTTCAGTTAAATTGTCGAATTAGAGGCTTTGGGGTGAAGATGAAGAATTGTTCTCACTATGGGGTTTAACTTTAACATTAGATTGGAAAGGCTTCCCCAGAATTTGAGTCAGATCACTGGTGTTCCTGACAATGTTACGGTGTAAGCTCAGCTTTCAACCACAAATCCTGGAAGTCAAACCCTCTCGTGTATTCCAGCATTTGATTAGATGCGGCAATTAGCCACACATGCCGTCACATGTCACTCCACACCAAGCAAGTGGATGATTTAGTTGTTGGCTTTCCGCAGCGATTTCCGGCTATGGTTAAACGGCGCGGTGCAACACTAACGAAGATCTCAACAGGCCTCAGCGCCAAGACCCCGGCTGAGCTTTGCTAACCCGTCGGGTCACACCGGGGAGATGGCCGTGTATTTTGCCGCGGCGGACTGGGTGCTGTATTTCGCTAACCTCCTGGTAATGATGAATTATTGTTAACGTGACTGTCACCGTCTCCTTCAGCCAAACACTCAATTAGGTACACTGTGGACCATTACCACCGTGGTCCAGCGGAATAAAGTCCAGGCACATCTTCATTTGAAAGCCTTAGCGGGGGATGACAAGGATGGCTTCGGTGGCTCATTTAGGGGATCCGCGGATGGCCATAATTGGAGTGCTGTGCTTCTGGCCCACAGCTCTGCAGATATGAATGCTTAGAGTAAGTCATTATTATTATCACTCCACGACAAGCCAAGTCTCCTTCATGCGGGCATTTAGATACCACTTGGGTAGTCATTAGTGTACTAAGTAACACTCACGAGTCTAGCGATTAGGATGCTGTGGTGCTAAGGTGTTGGGCTTTCAGCTACCCTATTCCCCATCTAGGGCACTGCTTTGGATCAGAGCTGGAAGACATTGAATGCTTTAGACCGGGATAAGACATTGAACGCTTTGGACCGGGATAAGACATTGAATGCTTTGGACCGGGATAAGACATTGAATGCTTTGGATCAGAGCTGAAAGACATTAAATGCTTTTGACCGGGATAAGACATTGAACTCTTTGGACCAGAGCTGGAAGACATTGAACTCTTTGGACCGGGATAAGACATTGAATGCTTTGGACCGGGATAAGACATTGAATGCTTTGGATCAGAGCTGGAAGACATTGAATGCTTTGGACCGGGATAAGACATTGAATGCTTCCGCCAACCCTTCCCCGGGGAGCGTTTGGCAATTTGGTCGTAGCTGTGAACTAGCTCACCTGATTCAAACAAGGGCTTGATAATTAGTCGACAAGTTAATTCAAGTGTGCCGGCTCCAGGGTGCAGTCTAGCACAGGGGAGGTCTCGGGGGTCCCCAGGAGAGGTTTGAGAACAGCTGCCCTACACCCCGTATAGATGGCATGAAATAATGAACAGTGTTTGTAGCCCACT
>JACXGK010000094.1:17856-32751 GCA_016801125.1 Novumbra hubbsi
TCCCCCCCCCCCCCCCCCCCATTTTGAGCATTTTAAGTAGTGTACTATAAAGGTAGTAGGGTGCTATGTGGAACTTAAGGGTCACCACCTAAAGAGAACACCAGCGTTTATGGTCAGCGGAGAAGTCACTGAATCCATCCTCTGCTGTCAATCACGGAGGAGAGCCTCGTTCAAACACCAGAATGGATTTGTGCAACTCCACAGCCACTGGGCAAACATGGGCACAAATATAATGTTACTCAGAGAAATCAATCTGACACATTTGCCTTTTTAAATTGGAGCACTGTATTTACAGCAATAAGAAAATACACGCAAATATACAGACATGAAGTCTGTGCACACAAAAGCAGTCCCAGTGGACCCTCAAAAGGTCTTTCGTTACGACAAAGCATAAGGTAATGCTACTAATGTAGCCTTATACCAACAACAACTAATGTTTGGCTCATATGGTAGTCAACCAAAGTGTATAAGATGATTATTATGTGTTAAAGTTTGCACCAGTGATAAAAGTTGCTTGATGTACTGAGGCATATGTAGGGAGCACACTGGATCAGAAACCCCAAAAACGCCAATCTCTGTCTCCAGGGATAGAATCTACATTTGTCGTTTGCCATTAACTTTAGCAAACGTTTTGGTGTTCTGTACATTCCTAGACAGTCCATCCACTGGAGTTCTAGAACTCTGCTGTCTTTGTGATTGGTTGGCAGCAGGAAGGAATGCTTGGTCTGAGTTGGAAATGGAGTGGAAAATGAGCTGAGATGAGGCTCAATAAGAAGTACAAGGAGAGGAGAGTCTGAGCGTCAGTTTGGATTAGAGGTGCAGTATCCATTTGGACGATGGGAGACGACAGAACCGGGACACTTGTGGTACAGCATGATACAGGGCTACGGTGCAGAGCCAATAGCCCAGAACGTTATCGTAGAGCGTCAAGTGAGGTGCTGGGTTCTGGCACGCACATTGTGAGTTATACAACTCATATTTTCATCCCTGACCGGAAGAAGTGACCGTTTGCATTTCTGGTCTGTGCTGTTGTAAGTCAGTTATGTAAACTACACCATGAAGCAGGGTTCTATGACTAGTTTTAGCAGTTACAGGATGTTCCATTAATGCTAACTGCACCTGGGCCTGGGGCAATCTGCAGGGTCTCTTCATTTCCCCACCATAAAGTGAGAATCTCAACTGCATTTCAACGTGGGCCTCCTGCCTTCACATTATTCATATTTTCCGACATCTAGCAACAGCCCCCACTCTCTTCCCCTACACACACACACACTGTTTACAGTTTCCGACAACTACCAACACCCCCCAAACCATTCAAACCCTCACACACTTACACGCACACACACACGTATACACCCACACTTATTTACAGCACTTAAACATGTTTCCCACTTTCATTTGGGCCAAAACATCGCCCCAGGGTAACTCCTACAGTTAATCCGCTCCTCGAAAACACTCCACAACAATTGATTTAGTTAGCAATTTTTACAAATGCTTTTGAAGGTAACCAAAAAATAATAACCTGCTGAGTTTATAGTTTTATCTGAAAACAATTGCATCATGTTAAGTGGATATTGTAACTAGAAAACGTTTTAGAGCCCTCCCAGAGCCACTAGCCCAGTACGTAGTGACGCCTAGTTCCCTAGGACACTGCCGTCACGGCTACCAACCGCTGAGGTTCAGTATGGCATGAAATTGGAATCGTGAACCTTCCCGCTGGGCCGACAGCCTGGGTTACTGGTGCAAGAAGAGGGTCTCTGAGGGGAGAAGGACATCCGTGCCGGTCTGCAAGCTGCCACGGGAAGCCCATCGTATAAACAACCATACAACACTCATCCTCCTACTACTCTGTTCCGTTATTCTGCCGTGGCCTGGTTGTGCTCCGTCCGGTTCTCAAGTGGTTCTGTTCCTCCCAGCGGAGCGGAGATACACCAACAGGGCACAGGTTGTGAAAGAGACAGATGTACGGTTATGCCAGTACTTTCTGCTGTTACGTTATGGTCACTTGAGGTCAGTAGGAGCGCACTGCTCATCATTGACCTGTTATGTAGGACGTGTAAAGGATGAACAACCTAAGGTGTTCAGCTGCTTCTGCAGTCTCCTCATGAAGCTGTGACCAGACTTCTCCATCTCCTCCTTTCTCTCACCTTCACAGTGCCTGGAACCCTGCAAGGCCCCCTGGGACATGAAGCGATACCGGTGCCGCGAGCTCTGCGAGGTATGTCCGCCTCACGATACTTCACGCTAGCTGACAAGAGGCTTCCCGTGGAGGGATTGGATTAGGGGAGTTCCTCCCGGAGACTTTCTAGGCAAAGTACAAAAGTAATCGGTGCCGTCTTCTCCCTCAGCGCTCCTTTAGTTTCCTCACTCAGTTAAACACAATCAGAAACAGATCTGTCCCGCCTGTGCTCTCTAACCAGTTAGTCATCCTATCTCTCTCTAAACTGTTAGTCATCCTATCTCCCTCTAACCAGTTTGTCATCCTATCTCTCTCTAACCAGTTAGTCATCCTCTCTCTCTCTAACCTGTTAGTCATCCTATCTCCCTCTAACCTGTAGTTATTCTATCTCCCTCTAACCTCTTAGTCATCCTATATCTAACCTCTTAGTCATCCTATCTCCCTCTAACCTGTAGTTATTCTGTCTGCCTCTAACCTCTTAGTCATCCTATATCTAACCTCTTAGTCATCCTATCTCTCTCTAACCTGTTAGTCATCCGATCTCCCTCTATCCAACTCAGCGCCCGTTCCCCAGGAAGCACTGGGAGTGCCTGACGAGCTGCGATTTCGTGTGCTCGTTAGCGGCCACCAAGCAGGGTGACTGCCCCGCCCCGGAGGAAGCCAGTGGCTTTGCGGCAGCGTGCCTGGAGGGGTGCGAGGAGGACTCGGAGTGTCCCGCCCAGAAGAAGTGCTGCCCGAACGGCTGTGGGCACACCTGCCAGCCGCCCAGGAACCTGTACAGAGGTACGGCAGACGCATCCAGCCAGGAGATAGGCAAGCCACTGAAGCCTCTGACGTTAAAACAGCCTCTGAAGTTAATACCCCGCTGTTACAGTCTCAAATAAAGACGCTACATCTGTAGTATGTCCCGTTGGTTAATTCATAACCAATATACACAGATTCACAGGCCAAATGGACACAGTCCATACAGTCAATTGATGTCAATGAAAAGAATTAGAAGTTAAACATGCGCATTCAGGAATCCACTGATACCGATCCTGGCACACCCAACCCTCCAGGAGCCCCTACCAAGCCCAGGAAGGAGTTGGGTTTTGAGGAGCTGAGTTCTGGGAGGATGGAGGTGCGTTGGTCCTCCCGATTCAACGTGTCGGCCGAGCCGGTCGTCTTCGTGCTCCAGAGGAGGTGGAACTACGGCATCCAGCCCAGCGAGGACGCCGCCACGCCGTGGGAGGAGGTCGCACAGGTCAGCCGGTCTTACGGGGTCGTTAGAGGAGCAAATGTGATGTCACGCGTCGGTTCATTTATACGCTGTGCGGATCTCGGCCTTAGTCAGGCTGTCGCTTCACCCTAACCCCTCCCTTGCTGCTCTCGTCCCAACCCCCACCCAGACCTCGGAGGTAAGGGTGCAGCTGGCTGATGTCCGGCCCGGTCGGTGGTACCAGTTCCGGGTGGCGGCGGTGAACGTCCATGGGACCAGGGGTTTCACCACTCCCAGTCGCCACGTTCACACCAGGAGAGGTCAGGTCGAGTGTGTGTGTGTCAGTTTACGCACTCGAGGCGGTGGACTTGATTGGCTGGGATTCATTTGGATGCCTGCTAACTGGGCGTGTGCTGCTGTCTGTCTGCCAGAATGACCCGGTCATTGATCCGTCCCACAGACCCCCCCTGTCCTCCCGCTCCGTCTGACCTGAGGGTGTCCAACATGACCTTTGGCCCCGGGGCCGGAGCGGCGTCAGTGCGGCTGGGCTGGTCCATCCCATCGGACCTGGATGTTCCCGTGCATCACTACAAGGTGTCCTGGTTCAGGGTCACGGGCAGGTCAGGGGTCACAGCGCGACCTAGGACCAGGAGCAGGAAGGTGGTCAATGGGGTACGCCTCCTGATCTGTCCCCCACTTTGTCCCGTTTCCTGTCCTCCACCCTGTCTCCTCCACTCTCTCCTCATTTGTCCTCCCTGGTCTCCTCCACTAACCCCCACCCTGTCAACTCCTCTGTGCCTGTGTCTCCTTTCCTGTCGCCTCCGGCAAATGAATTGCAAGCGCTTTAATAGTTAATATCAGTATCTTATCTTTATTTCAGGTTCCCGGTGAATTATATCACCTGGATTAAAGGGTGAATTATATCACTTGGATTAAAGGGTGAATTATATCACCTGGATTAAAAGGTGAATTATATCACCTGGATTAAAGGGTGAATTATATCACCTGGATTAAAAGGTGAATTATATCACCTGGATTAAAGGGTGCTCGTGTGCATGCAGAAGTCAGGACAAAGAGCCGTGTTTGAGACCCCTGAACCCCTCTGTCCTGCTTCCATGCATCCAGGAGCAGAGTTTTGTGGATCTGGACAGTCTCCGGGAGAACAGGAGCTACACCCTGGAGGTGCAGGCCGTGTCCTACTGGGGACAGACCCCGCTGAAGGGTCTGAAGGCCACCCTGATGTTTGCGACACAACAGAGTACGACAACACCGCCCAAACCCACCTGCTGTCATTTCTTAAGACATTATACTAAGGAAGTTCTGATTTCCACTGTTCCCCCCCGTCATCAGGGGAGGATAAGGCTGCTGGTGCCAACACACACTCCGCCCCCGGGGGCCCCGCCCCTGACCCGCTGGACGTGGGCACGCCCTTCTACCAGGATCGCCAGCTGCAGGTCCGGGTGTACTGGCAGAGGAGCACCGGTAGGCAGGCGCCCACACGCATGTAAACACACACACACACACACAACAAGCTGCAGTGTATCAGACAGTGAGAGGATGAGCATCTGTCTGTGTCTCTGTGTGTGTGTGCGTGTGTGTGTGTGTGAGCGTGTGTGGGAGGCTAAGTAAACAGAAAGATTATCATACAGGCTGCTCTTGGGCAATGACGTCAAACAGCTGTTTCGTTCTTGTGCTGATAAAGTGCCCAGAAGTAAATCCTGTTAACGCAGGAACACGAGAAGCCCGACGATGCTGTTACCCGTGAACACAGTGCCTCTTTGAGAAGTCAACGTGTCTGCGTTTTAACCTGCCACGCTGCGGTGAATTGATCATTGTAGCTGATTGACACCCCCCCCTCCCCCAGATCCTACGGTGGTTCGGTACCGGGTCCAGTGGGTCCCAGAGTACTGCGGACACAATCAGACCAAAGGAGTGGACAAGATCGTCACTCAGGTCACCTGTCTCATTCATCCGCACGGCGTGGTTTGTGTTTCGTGCAAGATGTTTGCGTCTCTGTTTCCGGGGTCACGCGGCTCACTTGTCCACCTTCTCCCACCCCTGATAGGAGGGCTTTGCCAGTCTCCCCGGGCTTCTGTTCTCCTGCAAGTACAGGGTCACCCTCCAGCCACTGGGCACCAGAGGGCGTGTCCCGGCAGAAACCACCTTCTTCTTCACCCCCTCCTGTGACACCATCAGGGCCAAGAGCCCCAGACACATGTCATGTCCCGGCGAAGGTGAGACGCCGACTTGTGTGTCGGAGATGCTGTGCAGCAGCGCTGATCTCCTGGTCGCCCTTGTTCATAGAGATGTTCTGTGTGCCGTCGTCCAGGCACCCTTCAGCCCAAGGTGCTGGCCAGAGTGGACAATCTGGGTGCCTCCTTTACGGCCCACAGTGGGAACGTCACGGCCGTGTTCACGTGGGCCGTCTCCACGCCGCGCCCCGCCCAGCCACTCCAGGGGCTCCAGGTCACGTGGGCGGACGTGACCTCTTCCAGTGGCAACAGGAAACGTCCCAACAGCCTCATCTCACAGTCCCAGATATTGCCCCCTGTAAGTCACCAGCTGTTCAGCTACGCTAGAAACCAATGTGTGCATGTTTGCCGGTAATTTCTGATGTTCAAATGACGCAGCTTTTTAGGCAAAATCTGTCAGTGGAGTAGGGTAGCCAAAGCACCTATACTGTCGCCATGCCCCGATCATCTTCTAATAGCCTCTTCGTAACTTCGGCCTTCTTTCAGGAGCAGAGATTCCTGGTTGTGTCAGGGCTGAGGCTCGCCTCCCTCTACCGGCTGGAGGTGCAAGGGATTGGACCAGGAGGAGAGGGCCCTGCCATCACCAAGACCTTCACCACCCCGAACGCCGCGCCAGTCCGTCTGCATCGTAAGACGCTCCTCTGATTCATCTTGTATCTTTCCGGGCCCTGAAAGGGACTTTAAAATGAGAACACGCAGGGCCTTATAAATAGATAAGAGACGTCCCAACTACACATTCACAGTTTGACAGGTGAGGTCACGGTGTAATATCTAATGTCGTTCTGACCTGATCATCGGCTTGAATGTCTCGTCAATGTCATTCAGGACCCAGACTGAGGAAGCATCATTCACACCAAGCAATTATCGAGAGGCACGGAGGCAGCAGCTAACTACACCAGACCACCCGGACAGAACACTGGAGAACGGTCACCAAAGAGATGGCAGACGGGTCTCTTTCTGGAAGATACCTGGTGCCATTCATCCTTTCTAATGGCTGTGTTACATCACAGGTCCTGTTCCACTTCCTAGAGGGTCAGGTCAAAATTACCCACTTTTTTTAGACCTAGAAAAGGACATTTGTGTCCATTATAGTAGTTTAAATCCTAATTTATATGGTGTTTACTACCAAATAAAGACATTGTGCCAACAAGTAACCTGGTTGACAGTTTGCTCAACTTTTCCCAACAGAGCTTTGGAATTTTGCATGTGGAAATTAAGAGATAGAGAAGATGAAGATCCTTAAGAGACGCTGGCTTTGCATGTTTAGTCGCATGATATCGGTTTTACACCCTCACACCAGACAACCACTTGTCACTGTTAAATCGCTGTGTTGTTTTCTGTTTTGATTGGCTGAAGATGTGATTTTTTTCTGTCATGTTCTGTAAATGTTGTATATACAATTAGTCTATAATTTATTATTGATCCTTGCAGTGGATGAAATGTAGCCCTGTGTATTTCTTTACTCTGCCGTCTTTGTACGTTTTCTTTCCTGTTTGCTGTTTTCTAAACTGATATACCCTGTATAGAGATTATTTTAAAGTAAAAGTAAATTTTGTGTCAAACTAGTGTCTTGTCTGTTTAGACTTTTAATGGTAAAAAGGTCTGTGGTTAAAGACCGACCATGTCAACTCCTTGTGTTTCTGCAGTTAGTGTCACTTCAACAGGTTAGTTAGTGAAACACAAGCCTCTCTGGGATGTGTGGAATTAGAAAACACACATACTAGACACACAGTCTGTAAGTGTTCTGCACCCTTAATGTTTGGGTCACTGCTGATTCCAATTTAACCCACCCAGCAAGATCTCTGTTTCGCCTCTATTTTTTACACATTGAAGGTCTTTTACCTTTTGAATTTGTTTTTATCCTTCGAGGGAGTTGTCAGTTCGTGCATTTTAGAAAGTAATCTGTATGGTCCTACAAGCTAATGCTGGTATGATTTACCAATGTCATCTTATGATGTAAAACACGCGCAGAAACAATTAAATGATCTTGTACTGCAAGTCCAAGTAGTTAAAGGAAGGAAGGCCCTCGTGGCGAACATAAGCATCTCCATACAGCTTCATACTGGTTCAAGATTTATGACTGTTGACCTTGCCCATAAATACCAAAAGGAGGCAAATGAATAGAGGGAGAGAAGCAGAGAAAGGAAAGAATCATGGGATAAGAATTTTGAGGTCTGAATTCACTGACTGAGGAAATATCCCACTATGATTTGTAAAGCTTTTTTAGCCCAAATAATAGTAAGGTGTTAAAGGATGCTTTTCTGCAGTTCATGTACAATTTCAGAGATGTGCTCATGACCCAGGATTGTGTCCCTGTACTATTGCAGTGGTTTCCTGTGTTCTATTGCAGTGGTATCCTGTATACTATTGCAGTGGTTTCCTGTATACTATTGCAGTGGTTTCCTGTGTACTATTGCAGTGGTTTTCTTGTGGTCCACTTCATTATAATTATTTCTCAAATTTGGTTCTTAGATGAATATAGTTTTGAAGTCTAGATCATCCTATGCATTGTGACAATGCACTTAATAATAAAAATATGCCTGCATCTATTATCTCTCCAAAAAAGCATAAGAAACTTTGGTCCTTGGAATGATAAAGGTTGGGAATCGCAAATCATCATCATCCAAATGTGTGTGAAAAGTTACGACTTGGAAGGCTGTCATTGGTTGGTGTACAATTCATATGCAAATTTGCAAATCCAATTAGTAATATATCCTAAGACGTTGGAGTGCTTAACATTCAACAATGCTTCCTTAACAGAGGTTGTTTGCCCCCGAAACATAAATATTTTCTGTTTTTAAAGAATGCATTAAAACCAACCGAAACCTTCAGTCAACTTCAAAGCAGCTATGGGATGTTTTTCAAATGGCCCGTTTGAAATGTATGTTCGAATGAGTCTGAATTATCTGAAAGCGCACGAGGCTGAGAGATTAGGATTGGCTGAAGGTGCTATCATGCCCTGAGAAGAAAACGTCTATCCTTTATGTTCCTATGTTATGTCGGTTACAAAAAGAGACCGGGACTCATTCCTTTGATTATGAGAAATTGCTCTTGAAAGAATGCAACATCTGCCGGGAACACGCTAGGCTTGAAGTGGGAGCCGAGGGGGGAAGCAAGGCTAACGTTATGGGGTGATGTGACACGACATAAGGGTTTACAAAGGAAATCATCGCGGCACATTTATTGTACTCGACAACATGCTCATTGTAGGATAATATATATTGTTTATATCCCATCCAATAGCGTTACACAATTTACTAGAAACCTTTTGATGGAACTCCAAATCAAATGACGTATGTAGACCCAGAGCACATCTGAGTGAGTGACTGCCCTGCTTGAATAGTTTAGTAGTTAGTGGCACCAAGTACAAGGACAAGCAGGGCGAGCAGATTTAATAAGGAATGCTCCTGTTTATTCTAATGAACACAACGTCCTTGAAATGGAAACGTGAGCGCCAATGTTATCTAATAGGATGTGCTCTGGACTGTGAAGCAAGTCCTCCCTCTCTTGGGCCTCTCTCTCGCTCTCCCTCTCTCACTCCATCTCTTCTTTCTCGCTCTCTCATGGGACACGCGTGATCCGTTATGATGTTTGCACAAAATCTTGATGCCTGCGCTGGAGTTATTTTGATGTGCAGACCGCGGCTGAGGTCCGGAGACGTGTCCCGTCCGTGAGGTGGACTTTCCACCAGACCTAAAGTAGGCTACAAATAATGGCACCGTGCTCGGGTTCTTCTGGACCCATCTAGGCAACAGCTTGACAGACTGCACCCGGCACCGTCCGGGTTGGTGGGTGAAATGGTCAGATGGGGTTACCGTGCCACACTGCGTTACAGTGACTCCTGGTGGCCACTGATGCTCACTTCTGGTTATTTGTGGTTGGCAGTCTCCTTGACGACGTGTTGGTCTTCTTCCTACTTCCAGTGTGAGCCAGCAGTTTGTTAAAAACTGGATTGTCTGATTGTGTTTTGGAGGACATGTCCCGAACTTTAACTCTCTTGAGTTGTTGAAATTAGACTGGGGGTAGGGGGGTTGGGGAAGAGGGAACTGCTACACTAGACCCAGTGTACAGTGTATTATTTTTCGAGCAGAAGATGATACTAGGATTCACCTCGGCAAGGTGTTTTCGGATGAAACATGGACCGTGTGTAATTAATGGGACGAGGATTTTTAGCTAATTTGTTTCTCAGCAACGGGGCAATAATGATTTATTGTACATCTGTAAGCAGCTCATTTTTATGGCGCTTTTATGCACCGTTCATGCATAACTTATTTGGTGTATATACCCCTGGAGAGAAAAGCAGACATGTATCTACTTATTATAAACTCACCATAGCGGCTGCATTTATATTACCCCTGGAATTAATAGCGAAATGTATCTACTGTATATAAACTCACCATAGCGTCTGCATTTTTTTACCCCTGAAATAAATAGAAGACATGTATCTACCGATTATTAACTCACCATAGCGGCTGCATATATATATATATTACCCCTAGAATGAATAGCAGACATGTATCTACAGTTTATAAACTCACCATAGCGGATGCATTCATATTACCCCTGGAATAAATAGCAAACACGTATCTACATTTGTGTTGTGAAATCTGTGGTTTGGTTCCAGAGGGGCGAAGGCAAAAGCTTGTGTAACAGTTGGGGGTTTTGGAGATGCTGTGATATTGGTAAAACCTGGCTGAATTGACGAGCTCTGAGCATTTTACCATTTTTCTTCAACGGACCCAGAAGACAATGAAACGGCAGACATCAAGGAATCATCTGTCTCCCATTGTTTTGCAACCCTGTGTTGGAGGGTGTTCCAGGTCACTCAGCTGAGCTTTTCCACACCAACTCTTTTTGAACAATGGACACTCAGAGCTGCAGAAGGAGAGAACCAGAATAATGAATTACCTCAGAAATAGAGCGAGGAAAACGGAAAGCTTTGATAAGGCTGATAAAGCACACGCTGACAATTCATCTAAACCAGATGCAGCAACGGCAGTTGGAAGAGATGAGGATACAGGTTTTATACATTATTTCAAAAGCTTTCAAAGCTCGTTTAACACAGGTGTGTAAGAGGGGAGACTATGTTTGTAAAAACAATAGGAAAGTACTCTACATTTGGATACCGTGGACATATTGAATAGTGTAACGTACTAAATCACAATTAAATACCCCGCAAGGTTAAAGTTAGCCTCAATTACCAAGCTTCACCTAATATAATTGAAGGACCGTATCGCAAGAGCTTAAACCTCATTTTCCCATTATCTCGGCCCTGCAATTGTTCGGTTCTTAAGCCAGCCAGGAATATCCTTGGAACAGTGATGATGAGAGCTAGATCCCCACAACAAAACATCACAGGTCGAACCACGAAGTCATCGCCGAATTGATCCTCACAACAAAACATCACAGGTCGAACCACGAAGTCATCGCCGAATTGATCCCCACAACAAAACATCACAGGTCGAACCACGAAGTCATCGCCGAATTGATCCCCACAACAAAACATCACAGGTCGAACCACGAAGTCATCGCCGAATTGATCCCCACAATTCTGTTCACTTAGCAAATCGCCAACACCAGCCGCACAACAACAACCGACTTCCCAATTCATTAAAAACTATCGATTGATGGGGTCCGTTGCATACGAGGGGTTTCTGACCGAACACGTCTGAGTAAATGTCATTGCACAACTTAAAGCGAGCGGTGAATAACGAACGATAATTATACACAACTTGCCTATAGGTCGGCAGGCCACAGAAATTAAAATTACGAGATGGCATTTCTGAGGAGTTGACAGCACGTTGGATGTGGACAAAGAAAACGACAGAAAATGAAAGTTTTACATTTAGCTGACTAAGGCTTTGCGTCAACAAGGCACCCCGCTGCTTCGCCCTAAACAGAGAGGATAGTATTCAAAGAGCATTACACTGGCGAGAAAAGATTTTCCTCGTTCCTCACCAGTGAACTAATAAAGAATCAGCGGAGATCTACTAAGAAAACACATCATCCGCTAGATTGTGGGGGTCTGACCGGCGCATGTAGCCACACACCTAAACACGTGCAAGCACACACACACACACAGACAGACGTGAACATTACTAACTGACACAAATACACTACATCCTCACACACAGAGACACACAACCCAACCCTAACCCTTCACATGGACGATTGGACGCGATAATTCCCCTGAGACTTACCGCAGCCTCTTTGAAAGGAGAATTTGGCGGTTTGGTAATCGTGATTTGTGATCATGGCAGATCTTCATAATGAGCCTACTGGGATCTATCTATGCAAGAGGATATTCCTATTCCAAGACTGAAAGACTACATACGAAATAGGCTGCCATTTGGGTCTCATAAGAGCAGGCATTTATATCTATGAGGCAGCATGACCCAATGGTACTGATGCTGTTTAATGTGAGGGTTGCTGGCTTCTTATCTGAACTCTAAGCAGTGTGATGTATAATACATGCTAGGTGTTGAGCATGACACAGTCAGTTACTCTTTAAGGGAGTCACGGCCGAGTCTCTTTCCTTATTTTGTCCTTGATGTTACAGAAACTGTAATCTAATGTCTTTTTAAACATTCACCACAAACGCTTGTTGACTTTCGCCTCTGTGAGGAATAAGTGAATGGTTGTAATCAGGGCTTGTGCATTTATTTTTCATATTCATGGCATTACGTTGCCTTTTTGTCATTTGGATGTGTTTGCTTGCGGTAGCTAATGTTAGCCATAGCATTGATTACAGTTTTTCTTTCAAATAACTGAAGCTTTTTGTAAATAACACCTGCATGATATCTGACGATAATTTGCAGATACATGCAGATCATCAGTTAGTTTATGTTCAGGCCAACAAACAAACAATTGCTAAAATGCACAAGATGGAGGAACTTTAAAGCTGCACTATGTAGGATTTCTTTATAAAAAAAAAAACGATTAGAGCATTTTGTAATTACTCACCGTTCAGAAAGTCGTTCCGCCCCAATGCTGGATCGAGAATAAAGTTCAGAATAATAACATGAAAATTAATAAACCAGTAGGTCAGTACAATCAACGTATTGTACCTAATCTGTCACGACACAGACAAACTTGATTCTCTTTCTGAGCCAACATTGTTGCTCAAGTGCCACCTCTAGCATTCAGAGAAAAAAGAAAATCAAAGGCCCTTTCAAATGTAGTGGTCATGTAGAGTCATGAGTAGAGATTAATGAGAAAAACGCTTGTAGCCTTTACTCTACCTTTACTTTACTTTACTTTACAATGCTAACAGGGTGTTTACACACATTGCTTTTTTTTTTTACAAGGTTTATGATCCACTGACAATTTAACCCATTTAACATTCCCCAGCCCACAAACAATTAAGGGTATATATATAGGTACATTACCAACAGTAGGCTACTATTCAAGATACGACCTCTGGCAACTACGAGTAGAAGAACACTGTAAAAAATAAGCTAATTTAACCAAATGGTGCATCAGGGGTGTTCTTTGATTTGGGTGGCCTTTAGAAGGACAACAAATTAAGCAAATGTTTGTTGGTTCACTCAACAAACTTTGCATGCAGTGAGTTACATTTTAAAAAGAGGATTGATGTCAGGTATATTATACCATTATAAATATAGCAAAGTATCAAAGCTGGTTGCCTTGCAGCTTTACAAAGAATCCACATTCTTTGAAAACGTTTTGTAAATGTTGGTCACTGTTAGTCCTTTTGCTCAATAGCTTTGTATTACGGAGGTGCTACCTCTGTTAGTGTATGCATTGGTACTGACAGGTAATCATGGGCCAAGCCCACTTGCTATAGGTCACACCCAGAGGTGTATATACATCGATCTAGACTTGGCGTGCTGTCAGAGAGCTGAAGCCGAGGCACCTCTGTCAAGGATGAACGGAGGATTTGAGTCATAATTATTGACTTGTTTTTAACTGATTTACAGTGCAGCGCTGCTGTTGCTTCTAGGTCAATGTGCAGTGGTCATGTAACAAGTGGTCAGGTAACCAGTGGTCCAGTGGTCTAGTGGTCAGGTAACCAGTGGTCAGGAACCAGTCGTCCAGTGGTCAGGTAACCAGTGGTCCAGTGGTCAGGTAACCAGTGGCCCAGTGGTAAGGTAACCAGTGGTCCAGTGGTCAGGTAACCAGTGGTCCAGTGGTCAGGTAACCAGTGGTCAAGTGGTCAGGTAACCAGTGTTCCAGTGGTCAGGTAATTAGTGCTCAGGTAACCAGTGGTCCAGTGCTCAGGTAACCACAATCTCTTGTTCATCTAAGGAAGTAAGCCACCGACTTGGAATGTCCTTCAACGTTTGTCAATTCTGAGATTGTACACTACTCCAGGTTTAGCGCCGTGTCAAACAGCTGCTTATAGTCAAAGAAGAATAATAGAAATTTGTCTGCCAGCTGCGTTAGTAGCATCCCGTGTTTCTGTGAGAAGCGGATGAGGTATTGGAGACGGAAACCAAAATACTTGTTTTTAAAAGCGTGCCAGTCAGAGTAATCAGTCCTAATCATTAGCGGTTATATCAAGCTGTGTGTGTGTGTGAGCTGAGGGTTATGGCATGTGTGTGTGTGTGAGAGAGCGTGCAATTGCGATTCATCATTCCGATTCGATTGCATAGCAGCTGTCTGGTTCAATTTTCAAATATAGCCTAACTGTGAACTGAACCCATCCTACCATCTGTTGTGGTTGTGGTGACCGGGGGGGCAGACAAATTCATGCATCAAGTCAAAAGCTTTTCTCCGGCTTGAACATCAGTCGAAACCCACTGTAAAACCACCCGTAGACTTTGTGTACTGCGACAGTCATGTACTAGTTGTACACAGGAAGGCATTTTGTGGTCATTTACAATCCATTCAGGTAAACGTATAACACAGTCGGTTCAGAAAGAGAGAGTGCATTCATTTTCATATGTACAGTTTGAACGCCACAGTGACTTGGCCACAGAAAAAGGCCGTTAGACTGCCAGTGGCACAGTACACATAACCACTTGAGATGCAGGACTCAAAAAGGTTTGTTAGAAATATAGCTTAGAGAAATCGAATCGGAATTATTGAGTTGTATATATACAGTATAAATAAACACTACACATGCAACCAAAAGCATTGTATATACAGAAGCCAAAATGTGTATTTTCACAAAAAAAGAGTCGCATTAGCAAAGTGAGCCGCGTAAATGTAGCTAATGTGGTCTCTTTTTGTGACTGAATAGAAATGCTACAAGCACCAACATTTTTTTTAAAAGATCAAGCGCTTATAGTACTTATACGACA
>JACXGK010000094.1:32851-93193 GCA_016801125.1 Novumbra hubbsi
GGGGGGGGGGGGGGGGGGGGGGGGGGGGGGGTGGAGGACAAAGAAATGGCAGGTCAGCAACCAAGAGAGAGAGAATAAGACATACACACACCCAAAGATACACACAATAAGACATACACACACCCAAAGATATAATGTGACATAGTGGAAGAGAGGCAGAGAGGACAGACTGATCCAGAAAGACGCGACAAACAAAACATAATGAGAGATGGGAAAGAAAGGAAGGAAAAGAGAGTTTAAGAGAGAGAGAGAGTGAAAGAGAGAGAGAGAGGAAGAAGAGAGCAGGAGAGAAGGAACATGAGGAAGAGAAACAGTACAACCCTAACCACCACTTGATACCCTGATGTCTGTTAGTAGCCTGGGTGGGCTGTACTGTGGGGACGAACCCCAGAGCCATGCCAGCGAGGCCCTCAGGGGGCCGTAGATGACAGCGAGGCCCCCCGGGGTCGTCTGTTGTCACCCAGAACCAGTCATTCAGATATCACCGGAGAGGCAGATAGCGAGATGCCTGGGGAAACCCTACACCTCACAGGGTGGTGAGCGACTATGTCCCCCACCCCAAAGAAATGGAGGTGCATCTTGGGGGATCTTGGTTCGGCTGAATCTTTAGTCCAGGCAAGGCCATAGGGAGTTTGTTGTAACCTCTGTGGACGCTCGGCACGTGACTAAGTTCTGCAAGATTTTATTATGGGTTTTACCGAGATTAGTATTTGAATAGAGGACAGTTTGTCTTTGAATGAGTATAACTGCTAGGTTAGAGAAGAAAGGCAAAAGCTGACTCAGTTGTTAACACAAAAAGTAACTGCATATTGCGTGGACAGCATTTTTATATCTCATTTTAAGATGACACGAATTGAAATATCTGCTGTGCATTGCTGCTCCCTGCTGGTGACTTGGGGTACGATTTTAAATATAAAAGACTATCAAACTGCCGTGCTCAATGGGAATTTTGTTATAACAAAACTTTTCCACACAGACAAAAATATGTTTATATACATACATGCATACATACATACATAAATATATATATATATATATCTATATATATATACACACACACACACACACACATGCTCACACACATACAAATATACACATCCATATTACTGAACTAACTAAAGAACAAATGAAAATGCTCCAATCCATCACCATCATTAGCACATAATCAAAGCAACGTTGTAATGAATGTTTTTAATGAATGCGTAACAGTCCATCACCCCACTTATTCACTGTGTTGTCAGACAGCTAGTGTATAAACAGTCTTCTAATTACAGACATGCTCCCTGGGTTGCCTGAAACTGGATTACCCGTGGTGCTGTCTTGCCATCAACAGGCCTGTGAGTCTGTCAATACTACTTTGATAGACAAAGAATAGAACACACTGAACCTCCTATGAACAATCTGCAGTGGAGACATGCATGATATGCCTCCACAGACCATCACTGACCCACCAACCTACAGGTCGTGCTAGATGATATTGCAGCATAACGTTCACCATAGCGTCTCCAGACTCTTTCATGTATGTCACATGTGCTTAGTGTAAACCTGCTCTCATCTGTGAGGAGAACAGGGCACCAATGGTGGACCTTCCAATTCTGGCGTTCTCTGGCATATGCCAATTGAGCTGCATGGTGCTGGGCTGTGAACATAGGTCCCACTAGAGGCCACGAGGTACCGCTTCATGCTATCAGACAAAGACAGTAGCAAAACTACAGAAGAATCAGTCAGAAAGGATATGGAGAGAGCAATTGTCTGTGGCCACCACCTGCAAAACCATTTCCTTTTGGGGGTTGTCTTGCTGTGGCCTCTGCAATGCACCTGTTGTCACTTTCATTTGCATGAACACAGGTGACATTGATTCCCAATCGCTTATGCTTCCTAACTGGACAGATAGATTTCCCTGAAATGTAATTGGCTTGGCGTTACACTGTGATGATCACGTGTCCCCTTAATTTTTTTGAGCAGAGTATTAGGACGATATTCTCACTACACACCTCTCTATCTCGCTCTCTCTTCCATCATTTCCATAGGCCAGCGTACAGTGTATTCACTGGTCTGCGGATGTTGTGGTGTTTTTGATTGCCCTGGAGAATGGAGATGTCACTGGACCAGAGGAGATGTCACTGGACCAGAGGAGATGTCACTGGACCAGAGGAGATGTCACTGGACCAGAGGAGATGTCACTGGACCAGAGGAGCTCAGACCGGGTTTCACATACAGCTGTATTCACATCAGACCCGGTACTATCGCATAGCGCTGCTGTTGAACTGTAGAGGCTTGAATTGAAAGACCTTTCATAACCCACGTCGGCTCTCCATCCCTCTTGGTAAGGTGAGTGGACACAATCCTAGCAGTGATTGCTACCGTCTCGTTATGCATGCGGGGAGTCAGAGAGACAGCTTTTGAATGAGGCCTTTCAATTATTGTGTCTTTGAAGAGGCCTTGAATAAGAAGAATAAGGCAGACATTTAACGGGCAATCTGCAGTTGCTTCATCCCCTTTCTGGATTCTGAGGATTAATTAAATGTACCAATTTAGTCTGGAAAAATACATATGTTAAATGCCTGTGTGAGCTACGTTTCACTGTCCTACCTCATCATAACCCAAAATATATCACTTTTTTATATTTGTTATCAAAGTAAATAGAAAAAACTAATATTATTACCACAAAAAAAGGTTCAAAATATTATTTAGAGTAATTGATGGTCAGTCTATGAATTTGAATGTGTATACATCTCTCTTGTCCCTCAGCTATTTCTTTTAACAAAAAAGATATGCTATTAGATCAACTGCTGATTGCTGCTTTAATGCTTCGATACAAACTGCTATGCGGTTGTTACGCTGCTGTGCCAGACAACCAAATGGATGTGTCCTGAATCCACATGAACACATCCAAGGGTGTGAGTCACCAGGCAGACCAAGGAAGACCAAACACAGAGACACAAAACGGCCTGGGTCTAATTAACACACCTTTGGAAATCTGAAGAAATAGAAGTTGAATGAATGTATAAACGTTAAATTCTACCGACTGTAAAATACACACTACTTAATATATAATTGGATTGGATTAGGTAGGCTTTCACAGTCTAGTCCATAGAGAGTCAGATCGAATAACTACCGGTTATTAGTATTCTGCTAGGGGGAAATTAACGACATGTCATCATTTAATTCTGTTTAGCGGTTTTTGTTTTTATTAGGCTAAATAACACATTCCGTCAACGTACTACAGTAAAGAGATATGTGTATCAGAGTGTACTTCAGTGTAAAGTAATCGTAGCATGGTAAATTGACATTTCAAAGTATTTTTTCCAAAGGTGCTACATACCTACATACCTCCCATGCCCCCATCCCAGCTCTGCAATATATGGCTTAGACAACAGATGACAGTATTTCTCCATAGGAGACCAGGCACAGGACAGAGGGCGAAAGGCATTGTGCTCGTCTAGGAACAGGCTGCAGATGTACAGCAAAATGCAGCTGATTAATAGAAAATCACCAAACAGATTTGTATATCAAATGGCTGAACGAAAGTTGAAAGCCTGTGTCACAAACAAGCAAACAGCCCACCAAGCCATTCATTCACGACGCTAAATCTAAGCCGAAGCTAGGTTTTCATTAGTGTTTATCGCAATGGAAATATCTAATCACCATTTTCCCAACTGCCAATGTCATATGATTGGAATATTTCCATGAAACCCAATTTATGTTTTGGTGGGATTTCTATCTTTTTTTCCCGAGCTGCGTGCTTCTCTGGAATACAGACAAAACATCAAAAGACTAATCAGCTTGCTAGCGTCAACACAAAAAGCTCCCCCTGAAGCTCTATATTTTGTCATGAGTGTTGAGACTCCAGGGACACTCATCTGTAATCATGCATACTAGTTACCGCTGCAAAGGGGATTGGCATTACAGAATGAATAATTAATTATGATCGGCAAGTAAACAGCATGACATGTGAACATTCAAAATGACTCACATTACCGTGTGGTCGTAATCCGGATTCAAGCTTCATTTTATTAGAATTGGATTCAGAAGCAATGCAGTTAAGAAGTACATTAAATCTAGAATCGATGTGATCCAAGAATGCTTTAGCCATTGTAATTGTATTGCCAATCATTTGAGCAGTGAGGTTTGAATCCCACGTGATCTGTCACCACAGTTTTCAAAAGAACAGATAACTTGTTAATGCCAGTAGATAACTTTGGCTCATCCGATCACTAATCCCATTTTCAGACACTTGGGTAAAATAACTTTAGGCCTTTTTTCGGTATTAAGCTGATTCTGGAATCCTCCTGTTTGCTATCCAGGATCAGATATCAAATATGTTCATGATCACAGAATCTTAATGTTGTGTTTAAATGGATCTCCATTATACCACCTGCTGGGAAAGTATTTTACAACACTTTGTTCAGCCAAACAGAAAGCTAACAATAAAATTTAACAATAACGTTTTAATAACGTCTGAATTCTGTGATCCATCCGGAAAATAAACTAATGTCTGTTGTCAGAATTATTTTCAGTAAATGTTTAACTACTCAAAGTTACTTAACTCAAGTACCAATCATTTCTTATGTTTAAGATTATGAGTTAATAAAAGAAAAAATTAATGTGGTGAATCTAGCCTTCTAGTTGGATAAAGATAATCCAACAAAAACTATCACGGACAATGTCTTTCTCCCTTCAGATAGGGAAAATGATTACCTAAAATTAAAAGGTCCCTGGCAATAAGG
This sequence comes from Novumbra hubbsi, assembly GCA_016801125.1. Taxonomy (NCBI): domain Eukaryota; kingdom Metazoa; phylum Chordata; class Actinopteri; order Esociformes; family Umbridae; genus Novumbra; species Novumbra hubbsi. The sequence continues at coordinate 37,582 of JACXGK010000094.1, forward strand.
TTATACAATCACAGTCGACGGCTGGACTGCTGTTCACAAAGCAGGCATAGTCCCTAAGCACATAGTCCCTAAGCACTCATTGTCTCTTGCCCTCTCAGGAATCTCCATTAAAGCTGGTTGCAGTTTTCATTGCCATTATAAGTGTGAGTCCAATTCTTAAAAGCAGTTTTTTCTTTAGGAGACAAGTGAACAACTTTGCTCACTTGCCCAGGGTTCAATGGAAACTCTAACGCTGGTGGTTGCAGTGTCAAATTTATTCAACACAACTACATATTTATGCGAGCCTCTTACTTCTTTGTTCAGACACAGAGTGAGGTAGTGAACTCCCTAGAGAGTTATTTAACTCAGATCATCCCTCTCACTTGCTTGAGTAAGCACACTAGCAAGAGCACTCAGATGTGACGACTTAAAATGTGGTTCAAGGGCGGAGGGTATACATTCTAGGGGCAGTGTACCTACTTTGCGATTAGAGTCTAGGACATGATACAATCTTGTAGTTCAATGGCACATCCATATAGATGTTCAAGAGTATCAAAGAAGAAAGGGAGAACAGTATTAGTCAGAAACAGAAAAGTGAATAATTTTATTGGATGTCTAGAGACATGATGTAACAACTGTTTGCCACACAACTCCAACCTGCTATTGTCACAACAGAGACATGCTAATGCGAAATGCACCGCAGTCTACTGCAACATCCCCATTAATAACACCAACTGTTACACCCAATGAAAAATGCTATTCTAATGAGGGATGATGAGGGATGTTAACTTTGGGCAGGGGCCCGTTTTACCATCGTTATTCTCCCTCTATACCAGGGGTGGGCAAACTACGGCCCGGGGGCCAAATGCGGCCCGCGAGGCTGTCCCATCCGGCCCACGGAATGTAATAAAATTATTTTGGGGGGAATTAAAAAACCAACTCACCAGCCCATTCTTATACATCTGAGTCAGAATTTTAACTATTTACACCTTATATATGGGATCTACTGTACATATGTAATGTATGTTTTAACTTTTGCCCTTTTCTGGCCTCCAAATCAATTATGATTAACAAAGTACAAAAACAAATGTGGCCCTCCATTTCATTTCAAAATCCTGATGTGGCCCTCGAGCCAAAATATTTGCCCACCCCTGCTCTATACTGTAGGTTTGCACTCAAGTATCGCGAGTCATCAAGGAAGGTGGGTAGATCACCATCATATGAGACTGCTACATTCTGATCAGTCCCCAATTTCTGGTCACAAATCCTAGTCACATGACATCTAACAACAAACTTACTTCCTGTTTACATCAAAGCGCTTGATCGTTGGGGAATGCATAACACAAGTAATACTTTGAACAACTAGGTAACTAAGGGTAAGGTTTTAACACCTTTCTTATTCTTGGTATTTCGTAAATTGTTGTAACTTCGGATGAACATTAATATTGAACACATGGGATAGCTGCAGGCTATAGCGTAATGGGAATCGATACTGGGACGTAATCGTTCTGTATGCGAATTTTCTTATTTAAACTGATCGGTTGGTGGCTATATGAGCCGGCGAATATTTCGGAACCAGTTTTTATCTTTAAAACTACCAGGATTTTTGGACATGCCAATAACTTTGCTCATTGTATGGTATTGCGCGTACCTATGCTAAAGATTATAAAGAGAGACAGCAGGCGATGTCTGTATTCACCTTTTATGTTTGGCCTTGTACCTTAGAACAGTTTTGCTATTGATTACTGAGCATGGCAGTGAGCTAATGCAAATACAAAAAAGTAGCTAAATAGTGAAGAAACGGATAGCATGATTCAGTGATCATTCCGGTGATCATATTATTCTCTATTTACTACGGAACAGATGGGAATTTAAGCCTATAGACATAGCTGTGTATTGGGTTTCTATACTGCATCGATCTCAGCCACAGAAGACCGACTCAGAGTATGCTTAACAAATGGCATGCAGTTCCCTGTTGCCCTACCGTGGGCGTTATGTGACCCGATCAAAAGTTGTACGCTATTGTAGGGAATATGTGGCCATTTGGGAGGCGACGTCGGCATACTGTGCTTTAACTCTATCGCCTCTGTCTGTCTTTCTCCAGTGTTACCGAAAAATGAAGTCCCATGGCAGATGTCTGGTTCTTCTGCTTTTGAATGTGTGCTATGCGGTGAAGAATGAAAAAAGGCCTAACTTTCTTCTGATAATGGTTGATGACTTGGGGATTGGAGACTTGGGTTGCTATGGGAACACAACTCTCAGGTAAAATTCATACTTAGCTATTATTATATATTTCTTTACGTATGGGGTATGCCGCTCTTGATTATCTGGCCGTCGTCCTGATTTCTCTAACCACAAAGGCACAGTAAATGTCTCTCCTCGGATGAACAACGTTGTTCTCCGCGTTTTTCTTTGTTGTTGTCAATTCTATTCTAAGAAATGCCTCGTTTTTTGGCATCTTGCATTAAGCATGTGACTAAAGCGCTGCATTCTAAATAAGCAGCCTGTTTTCAGGTGGGACTTGTGATCTTGTGTCTGTAGGACCCCCAACATTGACCGGCTAGCCACAGAGGGGGTGAGGCTAACTCAGCACATAGCTGCCGCCTCGCTCTGCACCCCCAGCCGAGCCGCCTTTCTGACCGGCCGATACCCAATACGATCCGGTGAGTCGGGACCGCAGCGGTAAAAACATAATTTGACCTGGTCTTCCTTTGGTGTTTGACACAGCTTTGTCCGTTAGGATTATTTGATATCCAATTAGGTCCCCCCCCACCCCCCCCCGCGTTGTCGCAATGTACTTTTGTTGTTACCATAGGTACCTTTTTAATGCTCTCATTTGAGTTCGGTTTGTGATCCAGTGTTTTGTCTTTAACAGGTATGGCCAGTTTTGGAAAGGTGGGGGTGTATGTCACATCTGCTGCCTCTGGCGGACTTCCCAGTGAAGAAGTCACCTTTGCCAAAGTTGCCAAACAGCAGGGCTACCAGACAGCCCTCATAGGTCAGCCGAAGTCCTGTTCTGTGTCTGTCTGTGATACTATGTATGTCAAGGGTAGGAATCTTCAGGCGCACTCTGTAAACAGGATCTAACTCATACCCGGGACAAGCAGGTGAGTTAATAATTAGCAGATAAAATCAAGAAGGGTTTTGACCCTCCAGGAATTAAGTTTCCAGCCCTTGACATATTTAACCGTCTTCTATATTAACAACTTGATCTATAACCTATGTATTATCAGAGTGAGTCTTTATAAACAACTCCCACTCCGGGTCAGAAACAAGCAAAAGCGACAGAGATGGTATTTTTTATGATGCATTTTTTTCCGCTGTTAGTAGCACAGTCGTTTTTTATTCTCTAAATTACACAAATGTATGGTTGTCGAGGCAACAGGAAATACACGTTTGTAGGACATTCAGGATTGTTGAGGTCCTTTGATGCGCAACCTCTGCTCACGGGCTTTTGAGTAACCCCAGAGGAAAATGTGGCCTTGAATTTAATAACTGGCGTCATCTACCTTTTAGCTCCACAGTAGAAAATACACTTCGGGTTTGCTGTCGAGGCCGCTGTTGTTCCTCGAAGATGCCTCCATTGAGCCATTAGCACAGCACGGTGTCCTCCTTCTCGTCACTGTAGTCAAGTCCACACTTTATTTTGCCGCCCCCCCCCCCCTTGTAGGAAAATGGCACCTCGGCCTTAACTGTGAGAGGCACGACGACCATTGCCACCACCCCATAGCTCATGGATTTGACCACTTCTACGGTATCACCCTCACCAACTTGCGGGACTGCCAGCCAGGTCACGGCTCGGTGTTTTTCAATGTCCGGGCACACATTCCCTTCAAGGTGAACTACAGTCTGCCGTGGCTGCCGGGGACTTTCTTGAACCCGCGGTATCGTGCGGAATGTGAGCTGTTGTTTTACGTAGCCCGATTAGCGGTCAGGCTATCGGCTTCGTCAGTATGGCTGTTATGATCAACTCGACTCTCTGCCCTGCAAGAGCCTGGGAGTGGGTGTGGCCACCGTGATTCTCCTGCATGCGAGGGGTGTGGTCACCGTTCAGCGGAGGCTGGTGCTGAGTCTGCTGGCGTTGGTTGGTGCGGGGGCGGCCATCTTTGGTTTGTTCGTTGTCACGTTCCCCATCTTCAACTGCTTTCTGATGAGGAACCGGGAGGTGGTCGAGCAGCCGTACGTCTCCGAGAACCTTACCCAGAGAATGACGGAGGAAGCGGTCAGGTTTTTGGCCAGGTGCGTGTTGAGTTTATGTCCTTTTTGGGACGGAATGGGAGACAACCTGCGTGAACACAAGTGAGAATTGTTTGATTATTGGTCTTCTATAATCACTCTCCTCCATACAAGCAGTACATTTATTAACGCCAGTTCTGATTATCACTGTGTCTGACAGGAACTCCGCAAGACCTTTCCTGATGTTCTTCTCCTTCATCCAAGTGCACACGGCCATGTTTGCATCTCCAGCCTTCCAGGGCACTAGTCAGCATGGAGTCTACGGAGACGCCGTCCACGAAGTAGACTGGAGTGTCGGTAGGGGGTTATTTTTACTCTCTATTGTTACACAGCCTCTTCGTGTCCTGAAGGTTTTGCGGTTGGAACTGTTGAAATGTCAACCCTAATACCGCGTATGTACATTAAGCAAGATCACCCACCGGTTGTATTCATGAGATGCCCAGGCTCTGGGGGTTGAAGCCGGATGGCTGGGCAGTGGAAGCCTAGGGAGCTAGATGGAATGAGGCATGGACCATTCTGATTATTGTCTCATCCATGAAACACATACGAATTTCCCTGCTCAGAATGACCCTATGTTATTTTGTGCATTTGACAATAAATACAACTTTTGACAATGTATTTATGCTAGAAAACTGCAGGAATATGCTTGTCATTTTGCTTAGCTCTGCCCACCTCCTCAGCTGTGTTCTGTCCACTCACATTCACTTTCCTCCCACTGGAAACAACAGCGTGTGGGTGCTCTTGGTTTTGGGCTCTCTTGGTTTTGGGCTGTCTTGGTTTTGGGCTCTCTTGGTTTTGGGCTGTCTTGGTTTTGGGCTATCTTGGCTTTGGGCTCTTTTGGTTTTGGGATCTCTTGGTTTTGGGCTCTCTTGGTTTTGGGCTCTCTTGGTTTTGGGATCTCTTGGTTTTGGGCTCTCTTGGTTTTGGGCTCTTTTGGTTTTGGGATCTCTTGGTTTTGGGCTCTCTTGGTTTTATTATTAAAAAAAAGAGTATTTGAAGGGTTAAAGGGTTTATGATTTACATACTTTTTAACCGTAAAAGCGTCTCTTCCCAGGTCAGCTCATGCAAACCTTGGACCAGTTGAACCTTAGCGAGAATACACTGGTTTACCTGACCTCAGATCAGGGAGCGCACCTTGAGGAGATCTCTGTCCGTGGTGAGGTGCACAGAGGCTCAAACGGCATTTACAAAGGTAGTTACTACTCATTCATTATTATTATTCACCAAACGTCTGTGGTGATGTTTATTACATCCCCTAAGCACTTCAAATGTTGGTGGTTTGTGACGAGGGGAGCTACAACAATGCTGGTCAAGTGTTTACAATTTTTTTTTCTTTAAATCTGTTAAGTAGTTATTATAAATAGAAGGGAAAATACTACACTTGGAAGGGAAGGTGCAAAAGCCTTGTCCACACAGGGAGAGAACTATGGATTGGCAAACACGCTCAGGGATGTTCGTCTCACTAAGCTACACAATGTCTCACTATTTTGCCTGCATTTGTGTGAATGATGCGTCTTATTATAGATATCTAGCAGTTACAATATAACACAGACTAGCCTGCAGAGCGCTAATTCAAACCGTTGCCTTGTTTGCGTGCGTATTGGTGTAGTAGGTTATATTAATTTAATAAGCATGCAAATGAGTAGTCAGAGCCAGTCAATGCATACAACAGAATCCTAGATATTAAGCAATTCCGATTCTCGTCTCTCGTGCATGAGCACCGACGGCGAAGTTTGCATGGAAGGCTCGGGTAAGCTTACCATTTCAGCTGCGTGGTAGGGACTTCCCGTACCCTCAGACCTCACAAAATTGCTTCTGTCTGTCGCCGAGCAAGCGGGCAAATCCACCAACTGGGAGGGAGGGATCCGAGTTCCCGGGCTGCTCCGTTGGACTGGTACGTTGCCAGAAGGGAAGGCCACCGACGAGCCCGTTAGCAACATGGACGTCTTCCCCACTGTGGTGAGGCTAGCCGGGGGGACGGTGCCAGCAGACAGGTGGGCACGCGAAGAGGGAATTTTGTGTGTCGATTAATGTACCGTCGGAGTGGCCTGGTCTGAAGGTTCCTTGTTTGCTCAAGACATGTTATTTTTACCGATGAGCCGTCGGCGCTAAGTCTATTTAGCGTACTCTTCAGTCAGTCAGAACTATGGGATCTTGGAATCTAGGTCACCATTGAAACGACGTGCACTCTGTTCTCTGAATTAAACCCTAACGAGAAGCCGTGTATTCGTAGTAGGTGTCACCAGAGGCCTGTTAGGAAAAATCCCAGCAAAAAAAAAAAGAACTACAAAAAAAAGGATTCGGGCTGATCTAAATCATAGATCAGAGTTTTTAGGAGGCTTTGAGGTCTTTCTCTGCCTACGCAAAGGATAATTTCTCCTGTTGTGTGTGTGTGTGTGTGTCTTTTATTCCTAGAGTTATAGATGGTCATGACCTCATGCCCTTGTTGCAGGGTGAGGTTGAGAGGTCCGATCACGAGTTTCTCTTCCATTACTGTAACGCCTACCTCAATGCCGTGAGATGGCACCCTCCAAACAGTCAGTCCATATTTCCAATATAATAGCTATATTGTTTATAGATTTTATATATATATATTTCTATATGTATGTGTGTATGTATATTGTTTTCATATATTATCTATATATTTATTGATATGTGTGTATGTGTATATTTTATATCAGTACGGTCATTTCATTTCAATATTTTAACTACTGTGGTGGTTGTAACTGTAAACTGGTTAGGTAATTTGACCTGGAAGGCGTTCTACTTCACTCCAAACTTCTCCCCTGAGAACGGGACAGCCTGTATGCACACCCACGCCTGTTTCTGTTCTGGATCCCATGTGACCTACCACGACCCTCCCTTGCTCTTCGAGCTCTCCCGGGACCCCTCGGAGACCAGGCCCCTGACCCCGGACACGGAGCCCGCATTCCACGCCGTCCTGGAGGAGATACGGGCCGCGTCGGCGCTCCACTCTGAGTCCGTTGTTCCCGTTCAGGACCAGCTCGCCCTGACCCACCTTCTGTGGAAGCCCTGGCTGCAGCCGTGTTGCTCAGGCTTGTCCCAGCTCTGCAGGTGTGAGAGAGACAGCCCGCGGAGCCCTGCAGGCTCCCCACGCGACTAGAACATTGGGCAGCGCCACCTACCCAGGCAGATTCTTTTTCTTCCTGTTATTCCGGGTGGTTTAACCAGGCAAAGTGCATTTTTTCCCCCAGGGGGTTCCTGTGACCTGTGACCTCACTCGTTAAAATAAGTAATGTTCTTTTCACATTCGCATTCTAGTCCTCTAGCCAGTGCTTTTATCCAAAGCCACATACTGGAGTAATTAGAGTTAAGTGGTTACTGCACCAAACAAACCTATTCACAAGAAGCACTATGAGTCATGGTTTTGATCGTTGATGCCCGTCCATATACAGCAAAGTTGTGGAGAAGAGTACTCACAAATTGTTTAGAAATGCAGAGCGATTCAGTGCACTCATTTTATCGTCTGCAACCCTTTCATTGAGATGTGAAAATACCCCTTCCTATCACATACTGTATTAAAAAATTCTCGCTGTTAAATATTGCATTTAAAGATTAGGGAGCTTTTATTGTCTCAAAGAAGGGTAGTGATTGGTGCATAGTTAACAATAATATATCAGACATGTAATATCTCTTTATGCGCTTATGTACCTACAAATACAGACAAAAATGACACGTCAAATTGGCCCAAATGTAAAGCTTTACGCTTTCAGACACTGAGAAATTAACCTTTTGGCACGACATAAACCCAGACACAATCTACAGTAGATGTGCCAGGTTACAGTTTCTGCTTTAAAATGAAAAGACTTACATATTGCTGTCCATCTATGATCCCTAAGACTTTGACAGGGCTTGAAGGATTTTTCAAAGAATAATATCCAGGTGTACAAAGGCATTTGTGATTCCAAGATGTAATGGCTCCCAAAGCTGTTTCTAACATACTGGCTCAAGCAGGCAAATGCTAATCTTTACAAAGTATGTCTGTTTTGATTTCCATTGGTATTTTAAAACTTGTGTATTTTTCGTCAAACTTCGCAAACATTTCGCGGCTCAACCAGTCAATTCCAGTCATACTTTGTAATGCAACAAAATGTCCAAAAGCCCAAGGGGGGTGAATACTTGTGCTATCTACTGTAGAGCTGCTATATCTAAAGCCAGCATTTGGCAATGAGAACAGCCAGCCAGGCTAAGTCTCAGATTCAGTTCATCCCCCTGTGGTCAGAACCAGCGGCAGATCTCCATCACCCAGGCTAGCTTTAAGATTAGCCCTTCATTTCATCTCAGTCTTCAGTAACATTTGGTTAAAACGTTTTCTTAATCTTATTCTCCCTTTAACTTTGCATCTGTTGAACACAGATTACCATTAGCCAATTTCAGAATATTAAGTAATACTCTCCATTCCCCTGTCTGGTCATTTATTTGAAGGATGCTGATTCCCAAACACCCACTGTGTTTCTTTTTATACCATGCATTAAATTGTTTCAACACTTCATTTCCTTTTTGACATTTCTGTAATGTAAATGAAGGGTGATCTGATGTCTTGTGTTTGAAAACAGCTAATACAGCACTACTGTCACAATATCACCATACCACTACCGCAGAACTACAGTTACTAACCCAACAACACCACAAAGATACCACAGAACTACAATAACTATCACCATACCACCACCACCACATAACTGCCGTTACTATCAGCACACCACCACCAAAGAATTACCAGAGAAATACAGCCACTATCACCACAACACCACCACAAAACTAGTCAGTATCACCACTCCACCACCACAGAAATACAGTCAGTATCACCACTCCACCACCACAGAAATACAGCCACTATCAACACAACACCACCACCGAACTACAGTCAGCATCACCACTCCACCACCACAGAATTACAGTCACTATCACCACTTTACCACCACAGAACTACAGTCACGGTCACCTCACCACCGTTGAACTAAAGTTACTATCAGGTAAACTCAGTGCCCGACCAGCACTGGGTGTATCCCCAGCAGATTTGCCAGTGAAAGAAGCCAGCTGTAAATCTTATCTCTAACCTGTGCAGTATGCTTTCCAAATGCCACCCTACTTTACCGTGCACTTCTTTTGACCGGGACCATTGGCCGTGCACTACAGTGCATTGGGCATAGGGTGTCGCTTGGGAATTAGCTGCTGTGCTGGCCTGGTCCCTTGCATGCAGCCCAGGCCCTCTACTACCAAACAGCAGCTGAGTGGGGCACAGCACAGAGACACTTGGACAGTCCTGCCTGTGCACGTGTGCTCTCCAGAGGTAAAGAATCCCATAGGGCACCTGGTTACCTGTTTAGTCCACTATAATTGACCAGGGCCCGTATGCATTTCTGGTCAGAAGTGGTGCACTGTGGGAAATGGCATGATTTTCATATCATAACGGCATTGTCTGGTAGGAACTAATGTATGATAATCATAGTGCTTAATTGTGCAATGTAAAGCAGCCCCTGGACTTTGAAGGACCTTTTCCATTGAATAATATCTACATGAATTGAAAGAGTGCTATTTAAATATGAAGCCTGATATCCCCAAAGAAGGGTTCGACTGGAATACACAGTATTTGACTATAATGATACTTGTACATGGGGTGTAGATGTTTTTTTTTATGAGAGACTGTACACATGTGAAACTATGGGCAGGCAGACATGTTGTTGCCAGCAGGACAAGTTGGGATTTTTTTCCTGTAGAACAGCTTTGGTTTGTCTGGAGCCTAACATGCGTCCTTGATCCTGATCTTGTCTCTTCACACAACATCTGATCCCAATCGGATTACAACACATCCTTCAACGGTCTACACTTGTCTGAGGAGGTGGCCACAATCAGAATATGTACTAAGACCAGGACGAGGAACATGTCGGCTCCAGCTATAAGTGGGGCTAGGGAGAGGAGGAAGCCTAAACAATGTAAAACAATATGCCAAATAATACCTTCCCCTGGGTGTAAACTGCTGTAAATTAGGACTGTTGACTGTTAGGGCTCGTTATTAGTTGCAGTAGGAAAAGGGTGGAGAGTGGTACTCAAAGTCCCCATGCAGTTTTTCTCATTTACTTTTTAAATCAACACACATGTCTAATAATTTGCTGTGTGTGCTTCTTTTTGCAACTCCAAAATTATCCTCTGTGGCAATCAGTCTGATCACGTGGGCAGCACATTCTGAAGATATTTACACAAACATGGTCTAAGAACAGACGTTTGTCTATTGGAATCAAATTAGCCTTTTAAAATTATGGAGACCATGCATATAAAACCAAAACATGCAAAAATGCTGCATGTTTTGTATATAAACCCAAAAGGGTTTATATATAAAACACACCAGAAAGATATAATGCGTGTATTTATAGATGCATAATTACCTATTAAGAGGGAGCGTTGCACATTTATTTTGTTTGACAGGTCATGTTTTGAAAGAACTATATGCTGACACAGACAAACGACCAATCTTTCTGATGAAACTAATAGACACTTAATTGCATGTAGTAAATCGTCCCAAAATAGTGTTTAATCAACTAAATCTCACCAGATTCAACTTGACAATAAATCAGTCAAACAGTTTAAAGACTTAATGAGATGAGATGCCAGACAACCATGTTTAACAAAATGCTATTTTGAGCTAGTACATTATTTTATATTTATGCATGGAGCCTAACTTCATTCGTTTATGAATTTATATTACGAACAATGAAAACATGTAATAAGTTAATATTGACATGATTTAGATTAATTAAATTGAAGTGTACAAACAAAATATGGGTTATATTTGACATGTTTTGTTTCATGCATAGATTAGCCCTCATGAGCTGGTGAGTGGGGTAGGTTTTGGGGAGTGAACGTTGGGATGAAAAAAACAACGTTTCTGTAGTGATTTTTTTTTTTGTATTCCTTTGTGTTTATTTCCTGTCTTAGTTTCATATTCTACTCGGTTTTTACTACTTTAATTGTTTTTGCAGACGGGAATGCAGTTGTCTCTGGACTGAACCCTTCAGCAGAAATTGGGGAACAACTACTGTAGATCCAGCAGAGCAGGCAACATAGTCTGTGTACCAGGAACAACAGAAGAATAAATATCAAAACCCTGCAGCCACAAGATATCGCATCTCTGAGATGCATTACTATTTGCCAGTACAAACTGTTCTCCGTAATATCCAAACATGTTATTACAATCATATTTTTTAATCTAATTTCTTTTTGGACAACTATACTATTACAAGTCCCGTTGGCTGAGAAAGTAGTGATTATAATTAAGCCCTGTCATGTAATATAAAATGGGCAAATATATATGCATTCCCCTCCGAAGATCTTCCGAGGGAGGTGTGTGTGTGTGTGTGTGTGCGCGTGTGCGTGACACACACAGAAAATGATCCTGAACACAGTGCACGTCTCAAGTCAATACCCGAGGACAGGGGGAAGTCAAATGGTTCCTCAGGAGCAGAGAAGATCCTGCTGCGTTCTAACAGCCATTTCTATGGTAACACATCAAAGGGCCACTCCGTTCTCGTCCCGGGGGGGGGGATAAAGGACCTCGGCTAGGTTGCGTGACGCCGCAGCACGTTATGTACTTCTGAGAAGTAGCCTTGCTGATTCCCCCTCGTCCTGCCACCACCGACTCGGGAGTAATGGATGGCTGCTGGAAATTGATGGTGAGGCATGTTCAAACAAGACTGATTTCAATCAAGCAATTCCATCTGGGGCCGAGCGATCGCAAATGAGAGAGATTGAATAGCATGTGCAGTCGGCCGGTATTCCCAAGTCTTCCCGGGCTGCGGTGTTGGAAGTGTGCGCTTTTCATGGGCGATGTGTTAAGAACAAATCGTACGTTTGACAAACTCATTACCGAGTGGTTTATTGTTTATAAACAATCTCCATTTCCATTTAAAAAAATAAATAACTAGTGGTTTTTTTTGTTGAAATGTAGAGAAACAAAAAGTTGTAAGTACTGAAATATAAGCCTACTGAACCCAGTTTTCTTTCTTCAGGAATTCCAGAGCATCTTCGTAGCCCTCTTTACAGTACTGGACCATCCTTGCCTCTGGGGGAGGAAATAAGGACTGGTTCAGCCTAATGATGTTCTCCTTGGAAACCTGAGGGACAAAAAAAAACCATCAACCAACACTTCCACAACACCGAACCAATTTCATCCTACAAAAAAAATAAATCAAACCAAGTCCGGCACAAAAAATACGGTTCCATGTGGCCGACAGCGCCAAATGACATGGAAAAACAAACCAAGACAGGAACAGAGCCTCTGACAGGGGGCTGAATATGCATGTATCCCGTGTCCCTGCGGATATACCAACCAACCTGAGGTAATGATGCCTACCATAACGCCCATGTTGGCCAGCCGCAGGTGGAGGTTCAGCAGCCCGCTGTGTTCGGGGCAGATATCTTGGTGTCCAGCGAAGGGAGAGACTTGGATGGTACGTCCCCACGGCAGCACAGGCAGACTGTCTGTAAAGCCCCCGTCGATCCATTTCTGTAAGAGCCGTGTCACACGTGTTCCTGGTGGTTGACTGACGTTCGTTTACAGGAAAACACTAAGCAACGTTAAGCGCCTGACGGAAATCATCCACAGGCTTGCACTTTAGATTTTAAATTACCTTGCCTTTCCATTCCACTGGTTTGATTCCAGCATAGACAGGCACAAAACTACTTGCCAGGAGTACCTTTATAAATGACAGAACCAAGCATAGACATAATGTGAGACCACACATGTAGAAAAGAGACTAGTGAATATTACTCCACCCAGACATAAGGCTAGATATTAACTTCTCTGGACTGACTGAACATAAGGGTATATATTAACTTATTTGGACTGACTGAACATAATGCTAGATATTACCTTCTCTGGACTGACTGAACATAAGGATAGATATTAACCTCTCTGGACCCACACACAAACAGACCGTCAGGAAAAAACAATGGCCAGGATTCTTGTGTACAATGGCATTGTTGCAATGTGTTCAATGCCAACCTCTGTGGTAAAACACTTTACTGTAATCTGCTCACGCTTGTTGCCGGCTACCTTTATGAGGTCCTCCCTAGAGGCAAAGTGTGACACAATTCTGTTCTTGCGGCTTTTCAAATGTGTTATAGAGATGTGAAGGCGGTCTCCTGCTATGCTGTGGGCATTGCTGGGCAGAAACTCCTCAATGCCATCCCTGAGGAGGACAAAGGGACAGATGCTCGCTTGTCATGTTTTTAATTAATTTAACAACTCTGTACGGCCCTGTAATAAAACACGCAATCTGTTGGCTGTGTTACACACGCACTTAATGAAGAAACAAACGCAGCCATTGTTCAGTTCAACAGCACAGTGTTAGTTTGACTCCCACACGTGCTGCATTTCATTATAAAGGTGAATGACACACAACTGACACAACCATCCAACTTAGCTTGACGAAAATCTTTCTTGGTTCTGATTACGTTTGTCACTGATGCCGCGTGCCCCTTTTTATGTTTGCAGAAGCGCGAGGCTAACCTTAGCTAGCTGTTGCATTAACACTAAAACAAACTTACACACAAGCAAACAAACAAACAGATTTTCCTGAGGAAGTTTACCTGAGTGTGAGCATGAAGTCATATCCAGGCGTCGCGGCACCTAACCTATGGCTTCTGACATCTTTGGCAAATCTCAAGGTAAAGTCTTTGACAGTCTATTAGGAAAATACAAAACCGTGTTCATCAGCAGCGGGCATACATATTTTATTTTTATTCTTTAAATAAAATAAGAATTTTGTCTAACCTCTAGCTTCTCTGGAGCAGTGATTACCACTGCAGCCACCAGAGCTCCGGCAGACGCACCAGCACACGCTCGGAGGGATCCCAGAAGCTTGTCTCCGTGCCTCAGTATGGCGCCACATGCGCCAAGCTGGTAGATGCCCAGGAATCCGCAAGCCGCAAATGACAGGTTCACCGCTTGAACTGTCATCCTACCCTTCGTACGGAGACATCAGCGCCGGTAACTTCAAGGGCGAATTGCTGTTGGTGTGTATAGTCTAATCAAAAACATATTAGCAAAGCGAGAATGTGCAGCTATATGTGTCAGGCGGCAATAGTACATCTGTTATAGGGAGGGCCAAATAATTGTCCTAAATCAACAGCATTGTCTTGTTCATGTACAAAGAAGGCAACATAGAAACGACACATTGCTGTTACATTTCTGCACTGTAAATGTACATGTTTCATTTAGAGGCCATCCAAACACGTAGCAAAATCTTCCTTACCGTTTAGAGACAAAAGTTGTCAACTTGAAATGCTTATTTTTTACTTGTGTGGATTCATTTTTTACGACGCGCTGAATTCAGTGCTTAAGTTCCGGGTTGTCTGTTGCATTTCAAAATAATAGCCCTCGAACTATGCACATCTTTAAATGGTACAGAGTACAATTGACACGTTTCTCTACATTAGCATAAGTACATGAAGCTGGCTTCGATTGATTTGCAACAAATTGTGAAATCACCGGTTTAGTTTGTGCTGTACTAACCTCCGTATTTAACGGAATCAAACGCAAGTAGAACTATAGGTTCACAGAGTTTTGAAACCCTATTTGTAATACGTCAGTCCTTCCAGCGAGCCCAGTGCAAGCGTTGATTGAGTTCCCACTTCCAATGTCAAGTAGGGAACTGCATTCTCAAAATGTGTTGTCGAACCTACTCCTAAAGTATTTAACCAGACTGTTGGACACTCTTTACGTATTTATTTCTCTTTTTTTCGCAAGGCTTTTATTAACAGTGGGATATCAGCGAGAGACCGGAGAAGTGAAGACGCAGGTGAAGGATGGAGAAAACTGGTTGCTGGCTGGGAGACGATGTTTATTGATCTGGGACCAAAAAGAAAAAAAATTGTTTACAGTTTTTACTTTAAAGCTGCGGAATCTGATGTTGTGGCTGTGGATTCTAGTGGAATCCCTGCATGTACCTGTCTCACTGTATTACAATGAAAGACAACTATAACGCGCACTTTCACTAATTACAGTGATGAGCCATCAAACGACTTGGAGATGTACTACTGTATGATTAGTCTTTTCAGCCCATGGCTCTTTGCTGCCATGACAAGTAATTTTCTATTTTAAAGAATGATGCCGCTGTTCCCCTTTAGACAGATGAGGCCTGTGTGTTTTAATTGTCGTGTCACAGAGATCGCTCGTGCCTTGACTAGATTGCAGCTTGATGGCGCTACATCCTGAGCGTGCCAGACAGGATCCTGAAGAACGGTGAACACATGGGCCCAATAAATCGTCCGTACTGTCTGCTGCGCTGACAATGACGCCGGTGTGGAAGAGGCACTGCTTCGTGCGGCGGTGGGGGCGAAATTGGAAGGCCTCAGTTGAAACGGAAGCGTACCACTATCACCTAATTACTGTAGAACTCACGAACGAGTCCACATCCTCATGTAACGCAGTCTTTTTTTAATAATTTAATTACATTCTCATAGAAAGTCCAGTTTCCTCTCCCCAAGGGTCTGGCCCCCTACGAAACCATATAATGTAGTCGCTCCATTAATAAGCCTGTTGTATAGGCACACTTATATTATTAGTTAGAGTTGGATAGCCGCTCTCTGTATAGCCTTAGACACAGTCCCTGGAGTGCAATTCTTCCTTTGCAACCACTTCAGACAAGTCAGCATTTATTTCCCAAGGCCCCAGAACACCAGAACAAGGGGGATTCTCCCCAGTCTCACGCACAGTCCTGCTTACTGGCGTGTCAGCACAAATTTCCTGCTCCTTTAGTCTCGATTATGGTTATGTACTGGATAATGTGGATTAGACAGTTTACGCTCTCTGTAGAAAAACGCTGCCGCTCCATAGGATTGTTCATAAGGAGTGTGTGTGTGTGGTGGATGATTGGCTGTTTAAATAATGAAGGCGAGATCATGTATTAGTGAGGGTGAAGTGTGTAGACGTTGATAACGTGAATAAGGTGGTAACGTATGTATTTATTGCTATGGTTCCCTACACAGGATGGAGGGAGGCGGTTTTGATATAGCCTTTCCTAGTTCGCTGCGCTCGCCGTTCTTTGTCTTCTCGTGAAAACCAATCCCGTGTTATTGTATCTCCCCCCACCTCCTCCTCGTGAGACTGCGTCTATTTTGAAAGACCCATCTTAATATAGCACTGTGGCAGATTTTAAGGAGACGCACAGAGTGGCTATGATAGCGTATAATATGATGACTATTGGATATTGCAAACTATAACTAATTATATGGAGATTAAATACAACCATTAATCAACAAGTCAATGAGTATATGTTACATTGCACGTGATCTTGAATATACGAAGAAGCGTTGCAGGCAGTGTTTGGCCACTTAGAATACAACCGGTTTTAATGTAGGAGTAAGAGGGTGAAACTTCCGTATCTCTCCGCACCTTTCTCATCACTCTTTACTGTACTTTTTTTAAATTTCAATATCGTTCTCAAGGACAAAACGGGAGAAATTAAGAAGTCCAATTTCAGATATCAAGCTTACGGATAGGGGAAATCGTTGTAATTAAGATAATAAGCTACTCATCAAAATAATTATGTTGAAGCAAGGAAAAAGATGTCAGAGCATTCTCCTTCGTCCTACTCTCTGTGGTAGAACGAAAGGCTGGACGACGCTGAGACTGAAACAGGCTTGTGTCCCAAATGAAACCCAAATGCTTACGGTCTGGATTGCCTCACTACACAGTGTACTTAGGGGAGAGGTCACAGTTTGGGACGCAGACCAGAGGTAATTAGAGTTTTCAGGGCTTGCGCTTACAGATAAAGTCAGTACTTTTTTTTGTGTGAAGGGAAGGAGGCAGGAGTGAGGAATGGTGGGTGGGTGGATGGATGGATGGGGGGGGGGCATTATTTCTCTCAGTCAGGCCACTGCTCATGAGTATAACTGCCACTGCAGAGACAGAGCAAGGTCATGTTGATAAAATAAATCTGCTAAAAGATCAAATAGTTCCCGTAGATCGAAGGGGAAATGCGATTCATGGGCTGTGGGGAGTTGAAGGGAAATCAGAGAGGGGATTGAAAGAGGAGTGGAAGCCAGAACAACAGGAGGAAAGGCAATTAGCTAAGACAGGTTGAGGACAAAAGGCCTCTTCAGAATGCCATTCATGTCTGCACTGCGTTGGGAGTGTATTGTATGTGTTTGGGATTTCATGTTTAATGTAACTGTCTGGACTTACTAAAAGAGTGGACTTGCTTTGGCATATTTGGAGCTCTACGTTAACTAAAACGGCACAATGTGTCAGACGACTGGAAATACACTGTAAAATAACATTAGTGTCACTGTATATTCAGCTGTAGACCAAGCAGATGTGAAGATTATCATTTTATTGGTCATCGACTTGTAGGGAACAGGATTTTTTTTCTGAACTCACAGAAGCCCAGCACAAATCAAAGGAATTACACCACGTTAGTGTTAGATGTGACTTCAAACCCCCCTCCCCCCAAATATAAAGGTAAGAGAAGTTGAAGGTAATTCACATTGCTGTGAATGAAATATTGGCAGATTACTCAGTCAATATGGTTTAGATGTGCTTTTACAGAAGCACAGCCCGGTTGACACTGGGGCCTAACAGTTAGAAATGTCTAAAAATCAAGATCCTACTATGTTCTTCTCCAAGATAAAATGCTATTTATGGTTGCTTAAATTGGATAAATAAGGGGAGGGCGACGTGGGGGGAATTGTGATTCTGAGAACGGATGCTGAGAGAAGTGGTCCATATCACATTTAGGCCGGGGCCAAATTGAAAAGTAGTCACTCTCTGGAATGAGATAAACCTTTCAGGAAAGAGGAAAGGAAAAGGAAGAAAGGAATTATTTAAGCAAATAAATTGGGAAACAACAATTGACAGAATTAAAGACCGAAAGTTAGGAACAAAGAACAGGAAGTGAGGAAGTAGGCAGTTAAAAGTTACTGTTTCTCACTGTCATGGAATAATTTGTGGTCTCACCAATAATACACATCTAACCACATTTGTGCTGAATCTAGTTACCATTATCATGATCCCATTGTTGTTCAAACCGTTAAACCGTTAGTCACCCCAAATGCATGATACTTTATTTAAAAAGTTGAGCTACCTTTGAGATATTCAGAAGTTTTTTTAATAACTCAGATGTTGAAACTGGTCTCAATGGGAACCTAAAAAACTAAACCAAAAACAAATTGTTAAATACATAATTTAGCGTTTGACAGGTTGATTAGAAATGTTTTTTTGGCCTATACTTTTGAAGATAAAATCATGAACATCTAATAGAATAAAGCTGAATTATGTATAACTCAAACCTCAAGTCTTGTTACAAGTCCTCAATGTGATATTTGGCCTAATCAAATATTAATATTTTCTTATATAAAAGAATCAAAAAAATAATCCATTAGAAAATTTTGACATCTGAACTTGTGTGATGAGAATATATTGTGACAGTTTGTTGTTTAAATGTCTTTGTAGTTGAGCCTCAGTGAAATGGTAGAAGTCAGTGGCTGTATTCATTACTCACTCTTAAGAATTCTCCATGACCACGTGTCCTGACTGGCAAAAACAATAAGGCCTCAAATGTATCCATGGAGGTCTTTCATCACGTGGCCGTGATTTAATTGGTTCGTGTCATTATGTCTTGTCTGATAGTAATGTGTGTGCTAGCTGCAACCTTCGATTACTGTTTTCAGCAGAATCTTGCGAACAAGGCGATATAAGTCATTACAGAAATATAAATTACCCGAACGACATCGATCGACAGGGGAACGCGCAGAGGCTCGTAACATAAGGCACGGCCATGCGTTCTGGCGGAAGTCCATTCGTTTCAATAGAAAGCAATTCGCACATCAGCGGCTAATCTCACGCACTCCGGCAGGTGTGTCGCGTGAGTAAAATTTTTCCACACGGGATCAAAAACGGAAGTTGAAGCTTTCAACGATGTGATTATGGGATCGCAAGAAATCGCGATTATTGCGTTTAAGGTACCTTACGGTAATTTTATGCTGCCAGGTCGGCAGGAGGCTTTCATTGTTTTATGAAATAATTTTCCATAATTCTATGTATGATCTATGCAAAATACACCTTAAAACAATTGCATATGTTAACAAGATTGAGTGCCTTGTACCAGCACGTATAAACCTGGTACAGAAGCTTGTGACTTCGCTTTTATATCTGTAGCACTTTGAACCCTCCTTACACTGACTGGTTGGAGACACTGTAAGGGATTTGATTTACCACACTTAAGCAAATTTACAATTTTAATGGGGCGCCTTCTTACTGTTTGACTTAATGCTTTTAGATTACGATGTCAATTACACAGCTGTCTCATTTTGTCTTTTGATGTCTTTCTATTTATACCTTAATGCATGGTCACATTAAGGAAAAGCTTATCCTTCCTGGTTCCTCGCTTTAGCATAGCTTGTAATCCCATTGTTGTGTGTGTTTCTGTGTTTGTGTGTGCGTAGGTACAGTACACGTGTGGTTTGGTTCCCTACCCATTTCCACAATACAGGATTAGCCCTGGTGTAGAGGACGTGCTCCCATAATAGGTTTAAGATTACTTTCTTAGATCTGAACCTGATCAGATGAGCATTATTCGTCCATTTCATCTATTTTTAAGAAAACAAGAACATTCCACTGAGGTAAACAACAAACACCTTGTAGATAAGAATCTCAACGCAGAGCATCTTTGTCCTTCAGTTCAGAATGTCATCACAAACCGAACTGTAGAATTCCATTATATACAGAAGAGTTGCACTAATCGGATAACTCATTGTGTTCTAGCTACACTCCCCCTAGCAACATCCTCTGGCAACGCCTCATCTGAAATAGCATTATCATTTGCCAACTCATTAAAGTTCATATCAAGTTTATAACTTTGCTTCTATGCATTTACTGAAATAGAGGAAATGGATGAAAAGAGCCTTGAAATTCGACGACACAGTTATGACAGATCCAAAACATTCTTAATTACTTTATACATTAATATTGATAATAATTAGCATCCAAGCCCATTTCCCTTTTTGCTTAGTGCACATTAGGTAAAGAACAAAACATAGACAACGGTTAGCATGAACAACCTTTAGCGACAGTGCAACTGTCTGATCCACTTTTCTATGACTCGACCCAATAAGGTGGAGCACTGGCAGAGGGCATGTTTTATTAAGTTGATCGCCAACGTTGAGGCCGTTCTCGTTCCTGGAAGGTTTGGCCAGCTAGTTTGTTTCGAGGTCATATTGAAGCAGCATGCTAACAAGCCTTTTACCTGGGACTCATTACTGTGCAGAATATAGACTCTGTGAATGGTGCCTTACACCGTACGTAGTTCAATGCTTTTGAGTCATACGGGTCATTACTGCTTGCCTGAGTTGCCAGTCCTTCAATCTCATGCTCTATCAATCAATCAATCAATCAATCAAATGTATTTATAAAGCCCTTTTTACAACAGCAGTTGTCACAAAGTGCTTTTACAAAAACACCCAGCCTAAAACCCCAGTGAGCACGCAACAACAGGATTGAAGCACAGTGGCTAGGAAAAACTCCCCATGGGGGCCGGATTGTAGGAAGAAACCTAGAGAGGAACCAGGCTCAAAGGGGTGGCCATACCTCTTGTGGCTGTGCAGGGTGATGTTTATCTGCTGTGCTCTATCCACACTAGTCCTCTACAACAGCAATACATCAGCCCTCTGACTTCGTGTCAACCGAAAATATTTGACTAAAGTGATGGTCATATTCATTTCCGCTGTGTAACAGTTCTTTTGAGAATCCGTTGCAGCCGAATCACTGGAAAGAGGCATTTTGTCTGTCAGTTTGTCTGTTGGTGCTCTTGCCACCTCTTGGCAAGGAAGAACGCGTGTCTATGCGTATGTCTGTGTGTTTGTGCACACGGCGCATTCGTAAGTATGTCAGTGCGCCATTGAGTGTGTTAGTGTGTACACATGTGTGTCTGTATTTCCGGTGAAATATCCTCTGATAGATTTGAAAGAGCCTCTCGACATGGGAGTGTATACAGAGTCAGTACCAATCTCTACCAGGTGGGGGAGCACTGGTTCTGTCGGCGCTACTGTGTGTGTTTGGTATTGGTGCAGTTTTTTTAATATGCACCTCCCCTACTATATATAACCCCAAAGAACCTTGGACTGCTCTGAAATAAATGTGCTTTGCTCCCTTCAACTTGTGTAATATAATCACTTATGTGAGAGATGCTATCTATCTGGGCTCTTAGGGTGATTTCACAGTGAACGTAAAACATTCCCAAATCTCAGTTTGGGATCTCTCTCTCGCTGACAGACTACCTTGCTAGTGTTTTATAAAGGAAACTGCTTCATTAAGCGGCTTAATCCAACCACTGACTGATGCGGTGTTCGATCATTCACTTGGGTCTGACAAATCAAATTGAAATATTTCTTTATGAAGATGTCTTTTGCGTGTCATTCACAACTTTGAACACAGGAAGCTATTCACAGTCCACAGTCCCGGTACACACTCACACATTAGCCAGAGGTGCTGTCCTAAATGGCAGACTTTCCCTATATCCAGTTGGTCATTAGTCTTGGCCTCGGCCAATTGTCCCAGCTATATGCTGGCTGTGGTAACATTTGGAACATGGCCAGAGAGTCACCGGGGGCTATATCTATGATAATACATGGCATCGGGGAGTTCCTCCAGCCTCCACAGGACAGCAGACTGTAATATACCGCTGGTCAATTGGAATTAAGTGATTTAGAAAAAGGCAATGCTGTACACAGCCGGGGGGAGGGCTAAGGGGGGAGAGAGGGATTTGGAGAGGAGTGGTAAGGGAAAGACGGGAAGAGACAGTGGGGAAGAGAGAGAGTATAAGTGGGTAATGGGGGTGGACTGGAGTGAAGGTAACAGTATTGTCATTCGGTTCCACAATAGGCTGTGTCTTTATTAGCCGGTTACTGTGTCTTCATCATGTGGAGGTGTTCAGGCCCATTCACAGCCAACGTGGACGACACAGGGACATGGTTCGGCCCTGCCTATGAAGTCATTCTAAATGAATTGAGAGAGATGGAAATGGAGAAATAGAGAACCGATCGAGAGAGAAATGTCACTGTATACAGGAACCAGACAAAAGTTTACACACACTTGCCCAGAATGAATAAGTACTGTAGGTCCATTCAATACGGCACAAAGGGGTTAGGTTCTTGGTCAATATGCCACAACAACAAGCAGGACGCATCGCTGGCTCCTTTGCCATGTCACAACCAGTACACAACCAGTACACAACCAGTAAATGCCCTGTCATGATCTTCCAGAGGGCCAGCCAATGACAACCACTCCAAGCTGTGAGCACGCGTTGCATGCGTGTTGATTGGATCACAGGCATCATCTTCCTTCTGGCATGACCGAGGCGGGCGTCCGTAAGTATTCCTCCTCCGTACCTCTGCAGTATCCCCTCTACCTGTACGGCATCACATGGACGACTGGGAAAATGCCTGTTTAAGCAGAGTCCCTTCAGGGATCCTGTGGTGCCGTGGGATACAGGTTCTTTAGTGTCAGTTTTGGAGAACCCCTCTAATGATCTTGTGCTTTCTTTCTCACGCACACTCATCCCACACGGATACGAACACGCACACTGACACACGGATACAAACACACACACAGGCACACAGGTACAAACACACAGAGGCACACACAAACACTAACAGACTTGTGAGGAGTGTGTGAGGATCTTGTTTAAGAAAGGAGCCATTTCCACTCCCGATAAATAGGATTGAAGGTAAATGTTCACTTGAATGTTTTATGGTCTTGTGGAAATGGTCTGGTGCAATTGAATCAGATTAATGTTTAACCAAGCCAGGGTCTTTTGATCTTAGCCCATCCCGCTACAGGACTACCTCCAATGTTTCTATTAGAATATAATTATGACTGTGTGTACAAATTAAAATATCACTTGATTTACAAAGCACAAGCTGATTAGCGATTGGATCACTTGAATAACAAATGCACATACACTCTACCTTTGCCCAGCCAAGGGGCTCGGAAGGTTTTAGACTTGCTAGGCTAAAACTTCTTACAGCTGTGGCCTGGAGATCGATGACGCAGTACGTTACCATAGCAGGTTCTACTCATAAATCATGTAACCAAATAAGAATTTGTTATAAATCAATCCCTTTCCCGTACAGTGCTCTAATGCTGACCTCTGGCCAGAAGGGCTACATCCATGGAACATTTACCACACAGCTGGTGTCTGTAGAGTTCCTGGATGGGTGTTTTGGCTGCGGTGGGTATTTTGGGAAGATTGTTAGCTCTTCCAGAAAAACATCTCGCCAGGCTTCTTTTTGCGTTCCCGTGCTTGACCTGTAGAGAACGCATGACCGAGTGTCTCTTTCTGTCTAGAACAACCTGCCAAAGTGTAGCCCGGTGTGTGTGTGTGTGTGTGTTAGTGAGTGTGCGCAAATAGCATCCTCCATCACTTGCATGCATGTAGGAGAGTTGGTGTATGTATCTAATGACCACCATTGTGTGTGTGTGTGCTTACCATCAAGCCAAAGTTTGAATGAGTTCCAGCGGGGAAAAGGTCAGGTCCCCGGAGGGAGTCGAGCCCCAGGCCTTCTCACATTTTTAAATGATTGATCACATCTTGATCATGGAAAAGAAATGCTGCACTGATGTGCTTTGTCAGATATTCTGTCTCAAATGGCAACCTATTCCCTATGTAGTGCACTGCTGTTCACCAGGGCCCGTAGTACCTGGGCTAAAGTAGTGTACAATATGGGATAAAGGGTCATTTTGTACACAGACTCTTATGCTAACGTTATCCGCTTCCACGGTGACATTTGACCTTGCTATAGGTGTACATTTTGTGGTTTCTTCAGATGACAGGCATGATTATAAACATGTTTTTTTGTGACGAAGGGTATTTCTTTGTTTAAATGTTTTATGTAGTGGTTAAAGCTAGACCAAGGAACTAGATACCATACGTTTCTAACATTTCTGGGGACGGGGTCTACACTGTTTAACCAATACAGTATATGTTGAGGACAAGTAATGATATTGCCTTGGTTATGGTCCAAATTGAATTTTTGTGAGCCCCAGTGTTTTAGCCAAGTTTCCAGTCTGGCTGTCATACCAACATAGTCACCTAATCATCCCAAGCTTCCAAACCGCCAGTTACTATTCCTGATGTCGTTGCTGTAAAATGATCTCATGTTCTCATTCAGCTTACGGGGAAAAATAATGGTCGGATAAAAATAAAAAATGGAAGCCGCTCTTTCTTTTCAGTTCTCCGTGAAAAACGAAACCCACCTGCAGAGGGGGATTTTCTTAAAATGGATGGTGATGGTTTAGCGATCACTCCCAATCTTGTCACTGTAAGTCTATTAGCCACACTTCGAACTCCACGTAAATAAAGTATTTTCTGTTGCAGTTTGATTCGTTTCAGAGACATCAGATACTTAACAGAATAGCAGAATTGCCACCTCCTGGGAGCTTGGGGGAGGGACTAACTGCTCAGAGATATTATATGTATAAGACGGTAATCTACATGACGTATCCTCAATTAAAGTCTGTCAAGCACTCTCCTTGAGAGTTGTGGCCTAGCCTTCCCGCACCATTTCAACCTTTAAGCCAACAGTTTAAAGGTGGTAGTTGACAACAAACATTACAGGTTCGCACAGGACTGCCGCTAAATCAACCATATTGCATCAACAGCCCTTCCACTGGCCAGCTACTGTATAACAAATCTACAGCATTGTCATTGAGAGCAACTATGGAGCTGAAGAGTTGTGGCGGAATTGAATCAGGTCCCAGCATAAGTATCCCTGGCTGCCTCCCTGGCTCCCTCCACGGCTCTCTCCCCCTCTTTCTCACCCGCCCGTCTCCCATCGCTCCTCTCTCCTCACATGCTGACTTTCATTTCCTTGAGATTGGCCGAGTCCATGGGGAGGAAGGGAGCCACCATGGTGTAGCCGGGCTGTAACGCTCTAATGAAGGAATGGACAGTTAAAGGCTCTGTCTCGGAGATGGCTCTCAGTTCACTTGATTGTGTCTTTCCATCTCCGTTTTCCAGCCGAAAGTAATTTCACTCAGCCATTACACCTTCCCTTCCCCTGTGTGTGTGTGTGTGTGTACTGGTGGATATCTGGAGCCGCGTCCCACATCCCAGCCCGTTTCCTTCAGAGTGCCCTTCTTTCCGACTACGGCCCCGGACTGGTGCACGGTGTAGGGAAGAGGGGTCTGTTTGGTCCTCAGCCGGGCCCCGTCTCGTGTAATGTGGAGCTTAATCTTCTGTATGTGAGACATTAACTCACACTGCGTCTCCCCCAGACTCCCTCAAACCCTCTCCCCCAAATGTCGAGCACAGGTAAAAACAGCTGCCCCACGGGTGCCGCCAACTAATGCCACACACACACACACACACACGCACGCACTCCCTCCGCTGCTCCATGTCAACGTGTGTGTGTGTGTGTTTGGATCCGGGGCAGGCAGGGAGGGATTCCTTTGTTAATCGGTGAACACACACTTGCCGTCACGGAGGCCGACCGCAGCAGACATCTGCCTGCAGCTTTGTGTGTCAACCTTGTCTAACTGGCGTCGCAGTGGGTTGAGGACTCAAGGACAGCCAAGTCTGACCGGCATGAAATGGAATGAACGTTACAGGAGATGAACTTCTCGCGCACATTCCTCTGTGTCCTATTTGCAGGTCTGTCTCCCCTTGGTTTCCTTCCTGATATGGCCTTTTATCTCTCTCTCTCTCTATCCTCAACTCTCTATCCTCAACTCTCCATCCTCAACTCTCCATCCTCAACTCTCCATCCTCAACTCTCTGTACTCAACTCTCTGTACTCAACTCTCTGTACTCAACTTTCTATCCTCATCTCTCTGTGCCTTTGCCATATTTAATCACCTATATGTTGGAGCTGTTTTGCTGTCAGATGTATAATGCCTTTTTTTACACCTGAGTAAGAAGCCTTCAGATGGAAGAGAAAGTCCGGCTCCATCACAAACGCTACCCTATTGTCTGTTTAGTGCACTCTATAAACCCTCTATAAACAAGGGGGTGCCATTTGGAACGCACAGCTTGTGTTGTTTCTTTCGGATGGTTTATCATCTTATCTTATGACAACCAGTGTATTTGTAGTTAATTTTTCCATTTGTTGTAATCTAATCTCTCCTCATACCGTAGCGCCAAACTGACTGCCAGGGGGAGAATGAACAAAGGCGCTTGTAACGTTCTCGAGGTGGCGAGGTAGGAGGCCCCAGACGCAGAGGTAACCAAGGCTCTTTACTACAACGACTTTGCACGGCTGTCAGCTGGAACACAAGGGTCAGAGGAACTTAGATAGAGACATAACGAGGGGCTGTATAGAGGTATAACGAGGAGCTGAGGAGCTTAACGAGATAAGGGTGAAACCAATCAAAGAACATAGAAACAGAACTAAAAGACACTGAACACAGAAATGTAACAGTCAGCATGACACTTAAATGGTGCCCTATTTACTTTGAAGAGCTCCCTGGTGAACCAGGGCTCTGGTCAGAAGTATAGTGTACTTTGTACTGAAGTGCACTATTGGTGACACGGGCTGAACCGGGTGTGTTGGTGTGTTTAACCTTCCAGTTAGCTTTTTCAATAAACTGGGCAAGCATTTAAAAGTGTTCTTCCTTTTAAGTTGAAATGTCCCTAATGCATATGGCGGTTGTCTGTACAACTAAAAGTGAACCAACAGGTTTCTTCATTTGGTATTTGTTTTGTAATATCTGAATTCCTGTCATATTGCCTGCTTGTGTTCATACCCTACCAGCGTTGGGAACAGGTTGGATTTGGGACACAGCCGAAAGGGAAACGTGTTTAATTTTTCAGTTTCGCTTGGCGACAAAAGAAATCAAAATGTCACAAGAGGCTTTGGTGGCATGAATTCCTTCATCCCAGGCAGCTGTTTCCCGCCTTGCTCAGGTCCCCACTGCCTGGCGTGATGACAGCGTGATGTGGTAATAACATCCCAGGGCTCCTGCATTATTCCACATTTCTGCCTCCCGTCTCAACGCCAATATGATTGTTTTGCACAGTTCTGTTGTTTACAAACGAAATGCGTGTAAAAACTTCACAGGTTTATGGGATAATGTAGGATACCCATCACAACTGTGTTATCTACATCAGTTTTTTGCATTTGCTGGCTGTTTGACTCAAGTCGATTGGATCTTGAACATAATTCTAATTTAATCATTTCTTTTCAAGATTATTATATTGTCAAGCAAGCGATAGCATGGAAGTCAAAGATCTACCAGGGGCAGATTGCTAATTTAATGTGACAGGGTCCCAGACCTGGTTCTTACAGGCCAACAAGAGGAAATACATCTAGAACAGAAGTATAGCTTGTTTCAGACCTGTCTTCTTCATCAATAGTACTCATTTACCTCACTCATCAAAGACCGGCTCCATTGCAAATTCATCCATTAGTCAAGGCTGAACCATCAATAGGCAGTTTCCAAAAACACTCTCAGGCCTACTGAACTGGGTAAAACTGCTTCTGAATATTGTTCCCCACAATCCTGCCATTCAGAGTGATCTTAAGTTAAACATTGTAATGCCTAAAAGACATATTAATTATCTTTGTATTGTCGATCGGTATGTTTTTTCTTCATGCATGTTTTATTTCTATTTATTATGTGTGTTTATCGCTGTAAAAGAGACCCTACTCTCAAATGATTTCTCAATATGAATAGAGGCAAAGTAAATGACTGGCCAAAACAACCTTTTCTTTCCTTTTGCATTTCTCAATTACCCAGTTATTGGTGGTAGATCCATTCCTGGAACAGACATCTTCCCCATACTACTTCAAAATAATGAACTGGTTAAGGTAGGTAGAATGAGGTTATCAAACCTTAATCCATGATATGCATGAAACTGTAAATCTCCAGCCGGTTTGACAATAAGATGTCTTGATTTGTTCCCTGGTTTCTAGGAGCTTACCTAGCCACTGTGCTTAAGAATTGTAAGTCTTGCTCTCAGGGGTTTGGAGCTGTATATCTGTATATAGCTAATATAGAAAAGGCTTAAAAATTAATAACATGTATTGAGTTAGCCAACGTGGCAAATTCGTTTTTTTTCACAACATTATACCGTGTCAATATGTGAGATCCAAAGGGTACTCTCTTCCCTACACAGTGCACTCCAATTGACCAGAACTAGTGGACCTACAGGAAGCATCCAATCACAGAGGTCCAGACAAGATGATGTCTTTACAATATATATTAGAAGGATGTGGCTAACACAACATGAGTATGTTGTAACGAAAAAGACCACTGATGGATGTGTAAACACAGTCGCCTTCGGGTGTGCTCATTTGGTCACACGTTCTATCTTTTTATTCCCACAGGAACTGAAACCACAGCACTTTCTGAGGCCCACCAAAAAAACGAACATCACATGATACGAAATAACAGGGCAGAGACAGTGTTACCTGCATCGGCAATGACAGTATAACCGACATACCGATATGTAATGGACACGCACAACCGTCCATTAAAGTGAAGTCTGGCATTCGATTGAACCTCGAACAAGCGGGTTAAATTCCAGGTTATAACAAGGAGACACCTCCTGTGCGGAAGCTGAGTAAGTGTCTCACAATCCTTCCCTGAGCAGGCCTGTATATCCGAGGCACATATGTTCAGTAAGCGCATGAAACAAGACAGAAGTCAGTGACTCACACAATCCCTCAGAGTATAATAATAACGGCACTGGAATTCATTCGTCATCTGAGACAAAGTGGAGGTCTTAATGAAAGAGCAGAGTCCTCCTGCTGCTGTATCCTCCCCTTAATGGGCCTCAGACGGTGACATGTTAGCCCCGACCTGATGATGAATTAAACACTTTACTATTTTATTGTCCTCGGCTATTTACCACAGTTGAGTATAGTCCGTTTACAGTAGTATATTCACCACAGGCTGTCAACCGTTGTTTGCATACTAAAATCTGTTCATCGTTTGTCTGTTTTACTAGAGTTTGTTTCCTCAAGTCTGTGTTTTATAACCGTACAGTTAATTTATAAAAATCCCAATTTCAATAATGTTTCTGTAACAGTTGTGAAGAACTGGCGTGTTGGTTACTTTGCCCCGGGCCTGTATTGTATCAAGCTACAGCATATCTCACACCCAAACATCCGGTACTCTGACGTGGCCATTCCTCTGTAAGACGACAAGCTGGTGTGCTGGAGTCTCATATAGCAATGGGAAAACCCAGTGACCTGAAGCTCTCATGTTCTATGTAAATTGGTGTTGCTGAGTGATGTCATATTGGGCCTACATATCGGAAAGATGAATTACCTCTACAAGCGCAAGTGGGTCAGAGGCTTTGTTTTCTATTTGCTTTTCGAAGCCCCCCGGTTGCTGGTTTCCCTGAGTGATTTGAGACGGCGGTGGGGAAGGCTCTGCGCTGATCAAACGGACGTGGGGACGGCGGACGTTCGGTGCACGGCTGCGCTGGTGACATTGCGCTGCCGCTGAGGATGGAGACGCGGACCGCCGAGCTGCTCGCTACCCAGGGAACTCAAACGGGAGGCGGAGGAGAACGGCCTCAACCTGGCTCACGGGACCCCGTCGCACGACCATTTCGCCCAACTGCTAAGGCCAGTCTGCACCGTCGTTTGTGGGACTCCCGGCAAGGACCAGGCTGTTCTGACCGGTGCCCCAGGTGCCCGAGAACGCCGCACCACTCCGGGCATTATCCCCGGGCATTATCCCCACAGGCATGATCCCTCTGGGCATTATCTCCGGGCATTACCCCTCCGGGCATTAACCCGACGGGCATTATCCCCACAGGCATTACCTCCGGGCATTACCCCTCCGGGCATTAACCCTACGGGCATTATCCACACGGGCATTACCTATGGGCATTATCCCCACGGGCATTACCTCCGGGCATTATCCCTAAACTCTGTGTGTTTTCCTCCATCTATCCCTCACTTAATCTCAATTCCTCGCTGTGGTTTAGGGTTTATTCCTCTCCATTAGAAGAAAACAACATGACAACAGGGGATGCCTGACAGACTTAGTGCAGCCTGCAAGTAGGGGGATGTGTGTGTGTGTGGATGTGCTTGTGTGTGTGTGTGGATGTGCGTGTGTACTATGTGTAGACCAGAGGCTCACTATACATTTAATGAATGTCTTGAGTCTATACCAGGGGTGGGCAAACTGCGGCCCGAGGGCCAAATGCGGCCCGCGTGGCTGTCCCATCCGGCCCACGGAATGTAATACAATTATTTTGGGGGGAATTAAAAAACCAACTCACCAGCCCATTCTTATACATCTGAGTCAGAATTGTAACTATTTACACCATATATGGGATCTACTGTACATATGTAATGTATGTTTTAACTTTTGCCCTTTTCTGGCCTCGAAATCAATTATGATTAACAAATTACAAAAACAAATGTGGCCCTCCATTTCTTTTCAAAATCCAGATGTGGAACCCGAGCCAAAATATTTGCCCACCCCTGGTCTATACAGTGGATGGATGGTCCTGGTCATTTAATGAATGTCTTGAGTCTATACAGTGGATGGATGGTCCTGGTCATTTAATGTATGTCTTGAGTCTATACAGTGGATGGATGGTCCTGGTCATTTAATGTATGTCTTGAGTCTATACAGTGGATGGATAGTCCTGGTCATTTAATGTATGTCTTGAGTCTATACAGTGGATGGATGGTGCTTGTCATTTAATAAAATTCTTATGTCTATATAGTGGATGGATGGTCCTGTTTAAATGTTTTGCAGTCTGGGTCAAAGCAGTTTCTGGGACTTACTGGCTTTGCACTTTATATAGCTCTCATCATTATCTCTCGCTGCCGAAACAGATAGCATAAAAGAAGTATACAACCTTATCATCTATATTTGGGTAGGCTCTCTTGGGAAAACCAAACATCAAGAGGCAACTATTTCTGGCACCTAGCTTTGGATTCACTTTTTTTAAACCAGTCATTTGGGAATATACTAAGCTTATATCGAACACACTTCTCAACAGATGTTTTTTCGGACACGTTTATCTGTGAATGCCTTTGAGTGAAACGCGTGACACTGTTAACAATGGTTTGTTTCCAGCCCACAAAACCGATCTATGCTGGAAATTGAGGCTTGAACGGAGGCATGTGTATTCTTAGCAACGGAAGGTAACGCCGGGACTTCACAATACATAGGTTCCACAGAAACAATATTTTTTTGATTTAGAAAAGTCATGCATATTTCATGTACATCAGCAGGCTATCAATCTGGGCTACATGGCGTGTACTGTTGGGAATATTGATTCCGGATGTTACGTTTCTCATCCCACCAATGTCTTGGGGGGATGTGTTTGTTTGTTTGAGTCCACCTAGAATTGAGAAAAACACAACATGAATAATTGGTTGAATTAAATGTATTTTGCTGCCTGCATCTCTCACACTGACTGAACAGATTATATATTCACACCCTCTAAGATAATGATATGATTACGCGTGATCTTTCTCTCCCCTCCACAATTTTCAATTTGTAGGGGTTTTATTGGCATACAACTGCCCTGCAAAATATTTGTTTACATCCCCAAAGTGAGTTAAAAATAAGAAATGGTTACACATCATTTTGAGAGTCCCAATGTCCACCGTTAGATGTCCTATAGTCAGTAAGACTATCAACACATGTTCAACATCTTTAAACAAACTATCTGTTGATAAACAACCGCTTGCTCAGGTTAAGGTCAGGGTTCGGTTTAGGGTAACGGTTAAGGTTAGGGATATAATTAAGGTTAGGGTTGGTATATAGGTTAGGGTTAGAAGATAGTTATAGACAGTCACTAGACTATCTGTAGAGCATCTACTTTAACCCTTTTGGAGTCAGAATAAGATGTTACCAAAATAATACATTACACAGCATAAAGAAAAAAGAAATTGCACAGTAAACATTACTAACACAAACATCTCCAATGGATAAAGATATTTCAACATCTATATTATTAGGGGAAATAAAATAAAACATACATCTCAGTTTAAAATGTTGTTTTTGCTCCACTGGTTTCCCTGTTGTCTTAGCAACATGAGACTAAGCTTTCTAAGGTGATTGAACCATGAACCATTTTGCTAACAGATGCAGAGTTTATAAATGTTGGCCATTTTCACTAACAATGCACAAATTACGATTTGTCATAACCTTGGGTCAGTCAAAGTGATCAAGTATTCAGCCCTCTCTCTCCTACTCTTTTTTCTGCCTTACTCTCTCTATATATGTCTGTCTCTCCTCTATCTACCTGTCTCTCCTTTTAACTCTCTATCTACCTACCTATCTATCTATCTATCTACCTACCTACCTACCTACCTACCTACCTACCTACCTATCTATCTATCTATCTATCTCCTTTCTTTCTATCTCTCTCCATCTCTCTCCTCTCAATCTATGTCTCCCTCTTCTTCTCTGTATCTATCTTTCTGTCTCCTCTCTATCTGCGTATCTGTCTCTCCTCTTTCTCTATGTTATTTGTGTTCTTGCTCTCTGTCCACCCTATTTTGAAGAGACCATTCTGAACAGCATGAAGCAAACCCAACCCTTGCCTTTGTTTAACAACGATTTCAGCCCTTCAACAAGTCTTGGTTGAGAACATTCCAGCGCTGCATAACATGTCACTTTTCTATTAGTCCATGCTCACCATGTGATCATTTAGAAATATTGAATGTCAGTTTGGAGATTTGGCTATAGAATGGGAATTTAGTGAAAATGACAGTAAAATTCCCATAAGGAAACCCTGCTCTTAACCCACTTAGTTTAATGGCATACTATTTTGTAATACGCAATACTTACATGGGCATGTTTACCGCCATTGACAGCAGTATACTTTGACTGCAATATACTCCACTTTGGAGATGCTTTTATTCGAAGCGACTCGCATTTCAGCAAGTGCTTACATTTCTTTCACCGCTGAGAAATAAAACCCTCCACCCGTCCATACGCGTAGGCCAGTGTAACGATTGGGATGGTTGAACCCACGACGCTGGCGTCGGAAGCGGCACCTCGCTCGCACTTCACCAACTAGAGTCCCACAGGAACACGGCAGTTCAGTGGTGTGTTTGTTGCAATATCAGTGCCTTAAGCTATCGGAGTCAGAGTTCTGGCACGAAGACACACCACTCACTGGCCTCGTCAAGGGTAGCACGTCATCGCATTACCTCAGATGCCAGTCAAAGCTGAAGGGCAGACCGTCTCCCTGCGTTAATGTAAACCAGTGATTTTACGCGTAATATCGCCGATAATTTCGCAATTACGATCTTTGTCAGTCTAATTAGCGCCATAGATTTTTCAACAACCAAGAAATCCTGCAACCTTTTCTGTATCAATTTGCACTTCATTCAAAACGACACGCCACTCCTCTGGCAGTCCTCTAGCGTCATATAACATTGTTCATTTAGTGTGGGGAAGTGACTGGTCAGCGCAGGCTACTCAATCTCAGCCCGTATCGCGTTTGTTTCCTCAACATTATTTCTTGCAAACGGTATATTCCATATGTAACAGTTTAAATTATACAATCTTATCTGCAAGCACAGACATATTAGGGGTTCCTGGACGGGGTGATTGGATCTCTCATTCCTCCCTTTCTTCTGTAAACAAAGGCCTAAGAATCCAAATGGATAGTGAACGACCAATAACATGTCATGCATAATCAAGCCTTTTCCACCCCACCTTATTTGTAGAGGCCTGGCACCCACAGACCACTCCAGCTGGCTCAGACTTTTAGAGTTTATGATACTGGAATAATCAGGGCTGTGAGATAAGGCCATAGTAATCTGTCATCAGACTCCAAGGCACTAGGACTTCCAGGCAGCAGCGAGGAAATGGAGGCTCCTTTGCTCTGGGAGGACAGTCCATCATTTAACTTGCTAACTACGCCAGATATTTTAATATGGAGGTATTCTTTATCACAAGGCTTACGGAAACTTTAGTTTGTTTGCTTTGGGGCTCCTCTTCCTTTACCTCTATGTGTTAAGGTTCAGTGACTTTGTGGCTCTGATAGTTATGGTATTCTGTATGTTTCAGTACATGGTTGAACACCAAAGAGTTATATGACACATACAAAAAAGGGAATGTTTTTTTGTCTATTTTTCTACCTGTGGATTTCTTTAAAGATGAATTTAGGATTTCTTTTGCTGCTGTTGGACCCGAAAATGTTAAATGATTGATGAGATACATTTTTGCTGAGGAAGGAGTAAATCAGATTTGAACCCACGCTGCAGCAGTATATGTGCACTAGAGCCCACGACTGAGACCACTTGATCTCCCTAGGCCACCCTCTAGTGGGTTTGACAAAATACACTACTTTGACAGATATGGAATCCCCTGTTTATGTTTCCTTAACCAAAGGGGCACGTTTAATAATGATGAAGAAAACAAAGAATTGACTATGTATCTTTCGAGAAAAGTAAATGGTCTAAACATCAAATGGTAAGTCTGATCCCGTTTGACAGCCCAGCCTACGATTTAAAAAAAAACTCCTGTTACATGTTTGTCTCGTAGAAGTGCTCAGAAAGTAATCTTCTGGATCTGATGCAAAACATGCAAAAGATACAAGCGATGAAAGGTGACCTATTTAGGTTCTCCAGCAAAGTGAGACCTAGTTTGAGATGGAAGCCTTTACCTTAGCAACAAAAACCATGATGTCACTCAAACCCAGGTCAACGCAGACAATTTTCCCACATATTTTAGAATAAAAGGCTTCATTGTTTTTTCATTGTTTGTGTGGATCCACATCATGTGCCAGCTGAAGTGGCAGCTTGTCTTCCTGGAGTCAACAGAAAACATGACGAACAACAGAACACTTCTATAGACCAGCAATGTCTAATTTCCAACAATATAGGATGTTTATCTGACAGTTTATGTGTGGTTGTCTCCTCATTGTCCTTGTAGTGCCTTGAAACATTATTCTGTCAGTCTTTTAAAGGTCATTTTGCGGTTTGCTTGACTATTTGAGAATGAAAAGGAGTTCTGTGTGATCATGGCTCTGTTCATTACTGTGCGTTGTAGATCTGAGACCTGTGCTGGGGTTAGTGTTCTAAGCTATGTGTTATTTGACTATTTCTCGTAACTAGAACATAAACAGTCAATCGCTTGTCAACAACCAACCAAGATATAGAAGAAAGCATGCTTGCCTGTGTGCAGTTTAGGGCAATCGTTTTGATGCAATAGTAGCTTTGCTAATATCTTCTTGGCCACCCTGATCAATACTGATGGACAATGATTGTTAAAGGAATAACTGGAAAAAAGTAGTACAATTGATACATCTAAAAGAAAAAGGCAGAATATGTTTTCCCGAACAGACATACTTCTACTCATCTTCATGGCACGTTTGTTAGTATGGCAACGTCCCATTCAATAATACTCTTTGGAATTCAGCCTAGTTCTTAGAGAATGCATTGGACCCAATACGACGCTGTTTGTTTTGGATGTTTCCAGGACATGTTTGTTGTAAATCACCCATCCTGGTACTGACTGAAAGGCTGTGTTTCTGGGTATCAGTGTGTTCGCACACTCTGGATCCTGACGTGGGACCAGTGGAATACACAGCACCCGTCTTTACGGCTCCTTGTAAGAGGAGGCCAAGTCATTTGTGAACATGGACTTGTGGCCAAGTCATTTGTGAACATGGACTTGTGGCCAAGTCATTTGTGAACAGTTAGGAATGTGAACGACCATGGATGACGCCCAGAAGGACACCACACTTGTCTACCTGGGTCCTATCTGTCAGTACATGGGAACACTACCTGGGTCCTATCTGTCAGTACATGGGAACATTACCTGGGTTCTCTCTGTCAGTGCCTGGGAACACTACCTGGGTTCTCTCTGTCAGTTCCTGGGAACACTACCTGGGTTCTCTCTGTCAGTGTCTGGGAACACCACCTGGGTTCTCTCTGTCAGTGTCTAGGAACACTACCTGGGTTCTCTCTGTCAGTGCCTGGGAACACTACCTGGGTTCTCTCTGTCATTACCTGGGAACATTACCTTGGTACTATCTGTCAGTGCCGGGGAACACTACCTGGGTTCTATATGTCTGTACCTGGGAACACAACCTAGGTTCTATCTGTCAGATGTATAACTACACTAACAACATTTGAAATACAACAAAACTGCACCAAGGTATACGGTTGTTTTAGCAAGTCATGTGTCGTCTGAGTTATTGCAGTACACAATGAGTGCCCCTCTCTGTATAAATGTGTACAGGTTACTAGATAACATATTTTCTGAAAAATAGCAATGTATTTGGTGAAAAAACTATTATTTTAATCACTTTACCAAGTGCAGGCAGGGTAGTGGAATTACTTTTTGCATCAACGACTGTGAATACACTTGCTTCTTTAGGCTTTGATAAGCCCTCCTAGAAAGCGATGTGTGTATCTCACAAGTCAATGTTAGTATCTGTTATTTATGTATTACTGCCAAATCATTGGATTGGAAATAAATGGGCAAACCTTGAGGGCTAAACATGACAATTATATTACTGTAAGTTATACTGTGTTCTAAAGTATTCATACCTCTTTTTCTGTTGTGCTATGGAGTTAAATTATACTTGATTATATTTTAAGTCATACTTTTTGTACCATCAGTGGATAATCACCACCCCATATTGACAAAGTGAAATATGTTTTAAAAAATGTGCTCCAATTTATTAAAACAAAAAAACGGACATATATCATGTACGTAAGAATCCAGACCATTTATTCTGTACTTTGTAGTTGCGGTTTTAAGAAAAAGCTTTGAGTCTTATTGCTGATGCCTCTACTAGCTTTGAATATGTGTATTTG
This sequence comes from Novumbra hubbsi, assembly GCA_016801125.1. Lineage (NCBI taxonomy): Eukaryota > Metazoa > Chordata > Actinopteri > Esociformes > Umbridae > Novumbra > Novumbra hubbsi. The sequence goes on from JACXGK010000094.1 coordinate 74,572, forward strand.
GGCAGTTTCTCCTAATATTCCTTGCAGATCCTCTTAAGCTCTATAATTCTGGATGGATAGCATTGGTAATCTTCAGGTCCTTGTCAAATGCTTGGCTTGGCTGGTCATAGAGCATGCTCAGTCTGGGACTGTATACACAAAGATGTGTACCTTTCTAAATCAGATCCAATTAATGGATTTTGCCACCAGTGGAATGCAATGTTGTAGAGACATCTCAAGATAATCCAAGGACACAGGTTGCATCTGAGTTTGGTTTGGAGTGACATGTCAGGGTCAAAATACTTGTGTACATTAGACATTGCCTTTTTTCCATCATTTAGCACACACGTTTCCCTTTTTAATTATAGGTTACTGTACGTATATTAATGGCAAAAATTCATTTTCTGTCAGTTATAAAAGTCCATGACACAGAAGAAGGGCAGGGCTTTCTGCCGAACCACTGTTCATTCAACAATAATAAAGAGCAAGAGAGGTCAAATAATATTCCAAACAAAGTCGTTATTATTTTGACCTAATAATACTATTCAGTGTCATTATTCCTGGATCGTCCTTAGCATAGTTATATAGGCTACTATTACCTCAGTCTTGACAAAGTATCCCCGATGTCTGGCCGGCTCCATGGAAAAGATACCCACTCTATCCTGTTCTCTCAAGGACAGAGAGCAGGGAAGCAGATAGCACACGCCTGGCAACCCGATCTACAGTATATTGTGGACAGCTTCTGTGCTATTTAAAGAAAGCCTTTGTAAATCTACCTGCCCCACTTTCCTTCCCCGGGAACTTTCTCAGACCTCTCCTGCAGTAACGCCTCGAGATAAGAGGTGGGAAAGGTGAATAAAGCCGATCCGAAATCCTTAGTCCTTGTCAAAGATCCCTTCAGGAATGTACCTGCTCTGCGTTTCTAGACTTTACCCATTTCTCCTTTGTATTCCAGGTAGGGACTTGATTTACTGCCAGCCAACTGTAACTCTGGAAGAACGCGTGCCATCTAAAATAACACAATCCCTCAATTAGTCCAAATCCTCCTCAACGGTCCCTACATTATATACCAATGTTATCAATTATTTGTTCCAACATGAACAAGCGTTATTGTTTTTAATCTTTAATTTTAGCAAGGTTAGCTATGCTAACCAAGCCCAGTGATAATGTAGTTCAGTAATATATTGTGTATGCTAACCTAAACTATGCTAAGCTAAACGCTTGTTACCTAAGATTGCAGTTATCTCTAGAAGTAACCATCCCTGTGAGTGTGTTTGATAGTTTGTTCATCGGTAAGTCAGCAGAGAAGAAATGTATGGTGGTTATTCATGGCAGAGTGCTTTAAAAACTAAAAGAATGAAATGCATAGATCTACGTGACTTCAAAGAGGACCAGCCTTCTGACTAATACGGAGCACAATGAGTAACGCTGAAACAATCACCTGTAAGAAAGTATAATGCACCACGATGAACTGTATTAAGAAGTGTTAAAACTGAGGTAAAAGTTCACATAAACAATTCAACTATATCCTTGAATTAAAATCAGACATGTCAGATTCAAATCATTACATAAACCCTTCAGTATTTCAGAGTCTGGCTTTGGCCTGTCACGAGTCAGATTGCCAAGAATATAATCTCAGGGGACATAAAAGAGACCCAACATTCAGACATAGTATCAACCACACCTACTGAAGCAGAAGGGGGACGGTATATTCCTGCTACATAAGTATGTGCATTTTCAGCAACAGATACATCAATAATTAATAGCTCAAAAAGCTGAGGGTAAAGAAACATTTAGTGCTTGGTTTACGGCAAGGTTTGATTTAACATTGATGGCTACTAATCCACCTTTCTTTATCCTGTCACATTTAAAAACATTGTGGTCTTTTATGGCAATGACCACATAATTGGCCAATGAACATAACCATCTTTCTGAGAGTTCCAGAATCTCCGGCTTTGTAGCGTGCAACCAAATATCAATAAAATCCATTTTAGAGCGTACTTTTCACATTTGGGTGTACCAGTCCAAGCCGTTAACATGCTTTAAATTCATTACCTTAATTTCCCACGTGCTTCTGCAATATTTTCTGACAACATGTTTGCTTGTCTCTTGTTTGGCTACCATCCCTCTACAGAGATCAGGGGCTTTCCCTGAACAAATCAAAGATGTTTATAAAATCAAAGCCATATTTGCAGCTTCCCCCTTGATTTATGCCGAACGCGCAATTTCCACAGCCTACTAAAACGCCCACAGACACACCCAAAGGTTGGAACAGGACCAGAGATCAGAGTCCATTTCCAAGTTTGTTTTAACGCCAAAAATGAACGATCAAAATCTTAGATTTCAGGACTGTTGCAGCCTAGTATCGTGTTTCAATACAGGTTTTCTTAAAAGCGGCGAAGCGTTCATTTAATGAATTTCAGCTAGGAGGACAAGAGGCCGCTCCCTCAGCTGAATATTCTGCGAGGAAATCACGTGACTATGAACATGTTGCAGATTTCGCACTCCATTGCCACGGTTTTATTGACTTTTTCGGAGCACATCAATGCCTTCTTGATATTTAGATAAATTGTGCAAAGTGAAAAAGGTTTATTGTAAACATCTCAATTGTTTTTTTCTTTTCAAGAACGTCACTCAAAGGTAGGTAACTTAATGATGGTACCTCTTCAATGTTCAGAAGCGTAAACAAACGTCCCAGTACATGGTACCTCTGTTCTTCCCAACAGTCATTTAGTTCTAGCATGCTGATTGCAAGCCCAGTGATAATGTAGTTCAGTAATATATTGTGTATAACAAGTATATTAGCTGTGTTAGGCTATGGAAAGGAATGAAGTATATTAAAATGATATCTGACTCAAAGGATCAAAGAATTAATCAGAATATGCCGGTGAGCAATATAAATCTATGAGTTGAAGGCAAGAATAAGTCATAAAGGCAAACAGAAACTACTTGAAATTGCAAAAATGAATTATTCCCATATACATGGTATACAGTTTAGAATACAAGATACTGTGGACATCAATGAGGCATTATTTAACGACCAGAGGGAGGGGCAGGAAGGACAGGCCCCCATCAGGGGAAGAGGAGAGAGTACAGGATACTGTAGTCGCAACCAGACCCGGAGAAATCAAGTCTTTCATCAATCATGTTTATTGCATGAAACCCCTTTTTACATCAGCAGTCATCTGAATGTGCTCATACATATATATATATATATATATATATATACCCAGGCAAGTAAATTTACTTGACATCATAAAATGAAGGATTCCAAGACACAGGGTACATGTTTTAAATGACAAGATACGGCAGACATCAACAAAGAATAATTTAAAGGCCGAGAATACGTGGCCTGACTGACAGTAGGCCCCCACTCACTTGTCAAAGAAGAATAACGTGGAAGAAACCTAGAGAGGAGCGGGAGGAATCAGACCACCTTACCTTTCAAAGCCGAACCCTTTGTCATCTTCTATTTAAACATTCAGATGATCAGCAGGCTGAACCCACATTGACAAGTCCAGCCCCAGAGCACCCATGGGACGATGACAGAACAACCGCCACGAGGCAAGTCTCAGCATATCTTACCGTCCCATCCCCTAGCACAAGACCCGGGGGAGGGGGAGGCAAAACCTTCCCGCGCCACCTCGAAAGTGGGGCCTGTCAGGTAGAACGCTGTCTAAGAGTGTGGAGAGCTCCAGACGCCGAGGCTGAGAGGCTGAGCTGAGGATCTGATGTTCACGGTGTCGAAGGCAGCGGATGAATCCAGGAGGATGATAAGACGGTAGAACTAGTCAGCTCGGGCAACGCAGGGAGACTCCGTGGACGCACAAAGAAGAGCCGTCTCGGTTGAGTGAGCCGTCTTGGAGCCCGGCTGGTTTGGGTTGAGGAGATCGTTCTGAAAAAGATAGCACGGGAGGTTGTCAAAGACAGCACGCTCTAGTGTGCTGCGAAGATAATATAGATATGTCTTTTTAATAATTGTATCTACCGACATTAAAACATTTTTCATACCTTCATACCTTCAAATGTTATGTGGTCTTCAACTCAACGACAATAACTTATAGCAGGTCCGGAATGTCACCTAGCTGCTTATAAGCTGGTTTGCTCCACCAGGAAACGTTTACCACACTGCTGGACGATGGGGCTTTCCCTCAGCCACCTCAAAAACAAACTGAGATCTACACCCCCCATAGTTTTCCGTGCGGAGGCATTGGCAAACAAAATTCCTCATCTACTCAAAGTGTCCCATCTTGTTTGTACATACAGAACACGCTACCACTGAGAACTGGAAATAATGTGTTTATCTTCATTTTTATATTTGAGTTTCCACGCCAGCTACACCACTTTCTTTCAGTTGTTAGACACCCAACAAGCAAACACAAACCTGATAACTGCCCATTGATATCTGCCTAACTGTTGCGCGATGTGATGTGTTTTGTGCAGTCGATCAATGCCTCCCCACTTGTTTCCACTCGAGTCGAGAAGTCTTAACAGAATCCTATCGCCTGGCCATCCACGGTGAGGCCCAGCGGTAGCCTATCGGGCCACTAATGAGAGACAGTTGAGAAGCAATCTTGCCTCAGAGTGGAGGCCATTGTACCGCCGCTACATTCAATTTGGGCCAGTTTCATCCTAATGCAAAAGCCCCCCCCCGTCCCAGTTCCAGCAGATTAGTGATAAACTGTTCCAGCAGGTGGAAGAAGAGCTTAGGTCTTAGTCAGACAACATTGATGGATTGGACTCAGTCAGGTTGGTACACAGAGTCAGGATTTAGGCTAGTTAATTTGCTATTTGCTTCTGTTTCTAAGTTAATAGCTTGACATTTTCAACTCTCTCTCACACACACACACACACTAACGCAAACATAACGCACCTCAGTATGCAGCAACCGACTGTCTCGTGGGAAAGGGAAAAACGACGGATACTACTGTCCTAACCTGTCCTCTGTGCCGGTGTGTCTGGCTGTATGATCAAATGGTTCGCCTCTGAAAGTGTGACCTTATCGGAGACGGTGTCACTGCAAAACAAAGCTGTTACATTAAATGAGCACAATGTCACCTTGTGAAATGACATTTCCCAGCAGAAGGTAAAGAGGTCAATCGTGACGCCATAGGAACTACACACCGCTTTATAAAGTGTATCCTAAACCTTTGTACTTAGTGGGGCTTCAGCGTTATATCTTTCTTTTGGAATACACATCAGATAAGAGTCATAGGTTCTCGAGTGGAACGCATATCCCACCAAAACAATGATGGTGTCACATGATGGTTCTCCGAAAGCGTTGTTTCAAAACCCCTTTTAGACAGGCGCTTCTGTTGATTGGCTATCTGACCGTCTTTGGAAATTGTATTTGTACCTGAAAATATCTCCAAGCCAATCGGGGATCAAAGAACTTCTCTACAATTTGGTTGTCGGCCGGCAAATGAAGCTCTCGCCATCTATCTAATTAAAACCCAGAATATGCTGCATGTTATACACTTCGTAGACCGTGGGGAGATAAAACTTTGCAGTTGACCAGATGTGTCCGCTTCTTTCATCCTTTCACATCCTCCTTAGAGGACGATGCCACACTATGCCTCAGCACATAAATACCCAATCTGAGTAGCACTGCCCTCATCCACAAGGAAGAGGGAGTGAGAAAGACTCGGGGAAAAGAGGAAGGACACAAGCTTTGCTTAATAAATTAGCGCATAAACAAGTATAAAGGGCCAAACTTCAAGTTTGTCATAATTGTATTTGTTTCGTCTGTGCGCTTCAAACGATTTGTGATTGGTGGTGGCTGCTTTGATCTACCTCTCTGCCTCCCTGATATCTTCTAACCTCACCTCGCTGGATTGAGGATCATGACCGCAGCTAACTTGGGGAAAGGTGCGTATGATTCACTGGGCCCAGGCTTGGCAGGTTTGAATGGTTGCCATACAGTTTCATGTTGACTCAACCCCCATGACATTCATGAAGCAACCTCCAAAAGTATGATTTATAACTGATTGCTGTGCTGTTAAATCATCCTTAAAGCCATTAGTTTGGTTTATTTACAATGAGAAGTAGAACCTAAACACATTGTTGTTCTACAGAACACACAACCACAGAGTGGCGTTGATTAACTATGCATGGGAATGACCCTGAGGCCTCAAGGTGACTACCAAATTCCCAGTGTCACCAAATAAACATATTCCTGCGTCGTTTCCCAAGCACAAGTCATTACATTCTCTCCTACAAAACCTTTCAAACCCATTTGTTCCATTTATTTCGTCTTATTACATTTTCACTCAGTTAGTTCATTTTGACCATCTTGCCGTATAGTGGATGCATGTATGTTTGTCCAGGCATCTCGCTGGAACTGAACCCACATGGTTGCGAACCCCTTTACATTATCAACTCCCATTTGGACTCCAACATGCCCTCATAGTTTGCTGCATGAGACGGTGATGGTCCAGAAAGTTCATCAACAACCAATGACTGTGGCAATAATTAAAATCACAGCTCTGTGAAGCAGGTTACACACCGTAGTTAGAGCCACCTGAATAGTTTTAGTTCTCGCTTTTAATGCCACTTAAGATACAATTAACGTGTAGAATAGGGTGGCGATGCGGTGGAGCTCAACATTTTCACCGAGTGTGGCACCAAGCACCGCCAGGGGAGAGATAGAACACACCACAGAGGAGCAGAGAGGATGCTGGGTTGTGATGGTTTGTGATGGCGATGTTTTAAATAAAGCTGTTGCCCAGGCTCCTATGCATGCAGCACTCTGTCATAAGACATTATTTCTCATAAGACAATGCTTTTATGTCGTGTTCCCCCCGGCGTGTTTATAAAAGCAAAGCGTTATTTGGATTGAAATTGAAATATCTTTTAAAGTTGACTTTTACCAAATCAGTCAAGATATTTCGCATGCAGCACCATAACAAAACAGCTTTTGGTTCTGTTTTCTTTTTTTTTTGTCCCCCAATCTTTACTACCAAAAACTTTTTAGGAATGTTGTTTCATTGTAAAATGAAATGCTTTAAAAAGGCATGGCCTGATCAATACCAGCATCTTGTTTAGCCTTAAATTACCCTTTGAACAGTGAAAGTACAGAAATGCTAAATCAACTATCCTCAAATTACCGCAGTGATTGAAAAGAAATGTAAAAACTGTATCTATGCATCTCTTTTCAAAGAAGCACGGTTGTTTTTATTTGTCTTGTTTTTTGTAATAATTAGCATATCTCTGTTTAATTGGAAGATACAGTACCAGGGCTCCCTTATCTTCAACCCCTTTCGATACATTCTGCAGAAGGTAAAGAGCTGCCAAATCGCAAAGTAATTAAAACAAAAATAAAACATGATGGTCTTCTAAAAGCGATTCCTTTAATGAACAAAAAGACTAATTAATTGCGCTGTGCCACGGAGGGGGCTGCGCACTCCGGGTTGAATTATAGATGAGTTGGGGGGGGGGGGGGGGGGGGGGGGGGGGGGGGGGGGGGGGGGGGGGGGGGGGGGGGGGGGGGGGGGGGGGGGGGGGGGGGGGGGGGGGGGGCGCACGGAGCGTTGTGGATTAATGGGAGTTGTAAAAGGTGAAGGAAAACATACGGGACAGAAATGATCCCAATCAGTGTAGGGGCCGACGTAGTTGATTTGAATCGCATTGTGAAAGGATCCTTAATGATAACAGCGCTCATGTTGGATTACGACACGTTAGGATGATCACAGCCTCTGACAGAAGCCCCGCTATTGCGTAATATCCACTGTAGCGCGGTGTATATTAGATGATCATTTTTCTTGATGAGCATTTTCCTCCGTGGATACAGCGGTAAATTCCTGATGCTATACATGTTACAAACATGTTTTCACTAAAGAGCAAGGTTCACTAGACGGCTGGAGGATTCCAGGATTCACATTATGTCCTGAATACACTCATGGCTCCATGACACTACTCCCTGAAGCTCAGTGGATGTCCAAATTACTCCTTTGGTACTCCTTTTCAATTCTTGTTACTCATGTTTGACTTGTCAAGGCAGGCAGGAGTATAATCAGATCTGGGATGAAGTAGTGGTATTTTAAGTTTTAGTGGTAATTTACATTGTACATAGAATGTTGTGGACACAGTTTTAATTTGCTTTAGTCCAGAGCGGTTTAAAGGAGCCAGTGATTTGGGAGGACTACATTGGGGTGTGATGGTGGAAACAGTCTTGGGCACCAGGGAGGGAAGACTATTTTTTGATGTGTGAGGCAGAGGGGTAATTCATTGACAGGACCTCCACGTATTTTCCAGCTCTGCCTCAACACTTCCTACTGATAACCATTCATGCACAAGCTCGAATCCCTTCACTATGCCTTTCAGAATGTCAAAACTCTCTCAGAATATCTTCTCCTCCTTCTCTCTCTCTCTCTCTCTCTCTCTATCATTTCAAGGAAATTAAATGTTTTTTTCCCCCCCCACTGACGCTTGTTTTTGAGGCAGAGGGGAGGAATCTGCTTGGGTAGCCCGCAGCAGAAAACAGAACTCAGTTACAAATATGAGTAAGGTTACAGGTCACTGGCATCATAAAAACATGATTCACGCCAGGACGTGCGTCTGCTGTGTGCGTTAACGCTTGCCGTCTCCCACATGAGACGGTCGTACGCCAGATTGCCTTGCATTTTGACCCCGTCAGTAGGGCGCGCCGAGGATCTAACCGCCATCACGCCCGTGTGTGGGGTGGGGCGGGTGGTGGTGGGGTGGGTGTGGGGGTGTGGGCGTACACCGGGGGTGGGGGTGGGGGGGGGGTGGGTGTGGGCGGCTGCGTATCATTTCACTCAGAGACACTGGCGCTCGAACCCCCCCCCCCCACGCACTCAACGGCGAGAGATGCGGGTGGTGTGTGTGTGTGGGTGTGTGTGTGGGTGTGTGTGGGTGTGTGTGTGCGCGAGTGCGTGTCTGTGGTACTCTGCCTGATGGAAAATGTAATCAGTGTGTAAAAGAGGCGTGTTACCTATACCGTGCCGCCGACATCCGACTCGACCGTGTTTAACGGATGACTCGGCTCGCCGCTTCATTCGTTGGTCCCGCCGGTGTGACACCATCCCGGTCCTTCCTATGTTGTCCCGTCTCACGCGTGGCTCTCGTCAGCGCGTCCGCGCTTCGACGTCGGTGAGCCAGGACGTGGAGGCTGTGGCACGACGTGGCGTTACGTGGTTTCGCACACCCACTGCGTGTTTCGCGTCACGCCCGCTAACATCTGCTCGCACAATATGTCGGCGGCGTATGGCAAGGCTAACACAGATGTTAGCGTATGGCAAGACTAACACAGATGTTAGCGTATGGCAAGGCTAACACAGATGTTAGCGTATGGCAAGGCTAACACAGATGTTAGCGTATGGCAAGGCTAACACAGATGTTAGCGTATGGCAAGGCTAACACAGATGTTAGCGTATGGCAAGGCTAACACAGAGGCGCGAGCGCACACATTGTCTAAAAGTCTGCTTGAAAGAGAGAGAGAATCCCACTGTAAAGCATTAGGCTAATGTAAGTCTTCTTTCCACTTTCGTAGTTTTCTTCTGTTTGTCTCCCCCCCCCCCCGCCCGTAATTCCCATTTTGGATTTGGTGAGGTGGCTCTGAGTGGCGGCAGGGGCGTCACAGAACATTACGAGCCCATCTCACGCTCCCCATGCCCCATTTAAACACCACCGTACACTCCGATCTAAGACACAGCCTGCACACGTGTGGCTCCTGCTACTTGTGACCACGTTTTGGAACAACATGCATTCCCATTTGAAATCACATTTTCCCCAAACCCTAAACCCTAACAATAAACACAAGCCCAAAATAGCCTTTTTATAGCCGTAGAAAAGTCCTCGCTCGTCTGAATTATTCCACACGAACGCACAAGCGCAGACAAACACAAGCCATATTGGATTATTTACCTCTGGCTGACAAACGCAGGAGTCCAAGTGCATCAAGCGTTGTGGCTGGAACACAGTGCCAATGTATCACCCGGTAAAACAACGAGCGAGACAATACCCGTATTTCACGGTTCTCTCGTTTCCCATCCGAGGAGGCCTGCGGTTTCAGTCAAGAAGTGGTTCTGTGTAGTGGGCCAAGCGGGTGGTCCAAATTGAGCGCCAACCCCCGTCGGTTGACGTCGCAGCCGTCCAGGGGAAGGAGCTGGTGGGAAGCCGACGGTGTCTGCAGCCGTGGCAGAGAACATTCCATCGCCTTCCGGTTTTGCTGGAATAGGTTTTAAGGCAGGTCAGCGAAGGCCTCCCTGTGAGGTTTTCTGTCGCAAAGCTTGCGACTGCGTCACGTTTTTCAAAAACGCCAGTGGCTTATCCTCAGCCGGTCAGCTGGTGGATCAAAGAGGCAAGGCTCCTTCGGCAGACAGCAGAGCTTCTGATCAGCAGAGCTGATGATCTTGAGCTAACGACGGCAGCCAATTGATGCCAGGGGAGTGCTGTTCGTATTTGGTTCTTGACCTAAATGTCCTGGGTCATCTCCGACGGTTTCCTCGTGGTGGTTTGGTCACTTGCTGATCGCGGTGTTGGAGGCAGGAGCTCCTACTCTGGTAAAGCACGCATGTCGCTGGCGGTTAAATTATTCAGATCACATGAACCACTTGACCCGTGCCTCCTGCCGGACATGTACCTCCCGGTGAAACCTTCCCGTTGGGTGGTTTAGGTCCAATGGGGACCGGTTGGAAAAAACGTTGACCATGCACCATTCCTGACATTCCTGACGTCGACCATTCCTGACATCCAACCAGAGAACCTGGCGGTGGTTTATAAGCGGCAATTCAGGGGTCTTAATGGCCTTGATTCAAACCCAAGGTTGGTGTGGTTGCATCAACGGATTTCTCCCACTTGTGGACGACACATAGTGACCAGAATACACAGAAATTATTGTGATGTGTCTCAGCTGTTGAGCGTTGACATCGTTCTGGACACTCGAGATGACAACCAAACCGTTGGCTCACACGCATGTGCATGTCGTTTGGCCGCAAAGCACGCCGCAGTTCCCAGAGAGACTGGAAGCGGAAAACAATCGTATTATTCACTTCAACGCCAGATATATCGGGCCTCATTCACGAAACCTTCACAGAAAAAAGAAAGACATGTAGATGACATCGCCAATGATGAATCAGATAAATCAATGGACGAAAGAACGCACGGCACTTGTCCTCATTTACATGTGACACACCCGTAATTTATGCAAGTTTGGCGATCATCAACCTATCAATTGACAACGTTCAGTTTAGATTACAGCCTGAAACAGCTAGCTAAGCATTTGTCATTTCCCACTAACAAATCAGCACGGTTACGGAGCACTTTTGCACGTCAAGCTATAATTCATACTGAAATCCGTCGATCTGCTATGATATCAACGCTCATTTCAACCAGGTGCGACAGTTTCACGAATCACATCAGGATCATGTGTCTCTTCCCATGCCTGAATCCGAGATCGTTTTCTGAGAAGGTTTCCTGATCGAGGACCATTACGTCGTTAGCTAACTCAATATCACACCACAGAGTCTGCATGTGGTTATGTTGCTAGGCAATAGGCGGTGTTGTTGTCTCATTAGATTTATTTGGGTTCTTTTTGGCCACTCATGTTATATAGCTATTCAGGTATAGAATTCTGTGCATGTCCCAGTAGGTATAAGTCCCAGATCTGGATCAGGCACAAATTAAGGGCTGGCCTTGTGCTCCTGCTGGCTTGGGGCATTTTACTGTTGTTCTAAAAGTGGCTTGACGTGGCTTGACAAAGGTTAGCACGGTCATCTAAATAGAAATCACAATTAATTAAAAAAAAAACATAAATGGATGTTTGTGGGGCTGGGGTGTTTACAATGTCACGTCTGAGGCCCACAGAGCGTTAAGGACCTCTACTATATATATGTATATTTATATATATATAACAGCCCTGCAACACTTTGTCAGGCAGTGTACACTGTGGCAGTGCTTGCCTTGCACAACACAACACAGAATCCCCATCTGGACTAACAAGCTAATTAAACGGCCCTGACAGCCTTGTGTGTGTGTGTGTGTGTAGCGCGGTGCAGCTGCTTCCATACGGTGGAGAACGGAGCGGTGTGCAGAATGCTAAGGGGTATACAGGCCGTAAATGTACAGTGGGATGACTGCTGGGCAGGACCTGTGGTAAACCTTCACGTCTTTACGTCTTGACTGACTGTTGGGCAGGACCTGTGGTAAACCTTCACGTCTTTACGTCTTGACTGACTGTTGGGCAGGACCTGTGGTAAACCTTCACGTCTTTACGTCTTGACTGACTGTTGGGCAGGACCTGTGATAAACCTTCACGTCTTTACGTCTTGACTGACTGTTGGGCAGGTCGGCATTCCAACGTGCCGTAAACCTTCACACCCTCACAGCTTGACCGACTGTATAGATCTATTGACATATTGCAGAGCAGCTGAGGGTAGAAACCAAACAATTAGGGACCTAATTCATCAATCACATAGAAGGTGAGAGCCAAAACCTGCAGACCCTCAGCCCTCCGTGGAACGGATTAAACACCTCTGCTGTAGTGTATCTTGTCTTCAGTCTGAGCCCATCCTTCTACATGCTGTGATGTGTATGCAGAGTGCAGAGTATTCAGGTGCCTAAGAGTTGGACCGCAGCCACAAGGCAAAAGGGTCCAATTGATTCGGCGACTGCAGGGATGCTGGATTCACATCCTCAAGACGTTCCCGTAACTTTGAGCCCAGGAACGAGGCCCTCAACCTCGGAACATGCTCTCCACCTGGGCGGCCCGGGAGCTCAGTTTTACCCAGTAGTAACCCACGGTGGGTCTAAGGGGTAAACCGTAACTCCACAGTTCACTGCATCACTCGGACAGTTAAGCTGCAAAGAAGATCCAGATCTGTAGCGAAGGAAACGGAAACACCGTAGATGTGCAGAGATGTCCCTCTATGGAGATGCGGAACAAAAATACTGAGATAAAATACAAAGGAAAACAGTATGGAGACAGTGATGGAGAGACGGGGGAGGGAGAAAGGCTCAGGTGTGAATGATCAGGATGTTATTTGGCCAATCGGAGTGTAGCATGAGGTCATTCCAAAGGAGTCGTCGACGGACGATAGCCGTTCCGGCCTAGACCCAGGAATCCCCCTATATGTCTGTCTTTGTGTGTTTGTTTGCACGCTTCCTAGTCTGTGTCTGAATTCTTCATTGGCAGGGGACGGAATGGAGAGGGCTATCAGTGACAAGAAAAATGTCCTTTCTGTTACTGCCTTTGCTGCATAGGAAAATGTAATTCTCTGGCTGATTTTATCTTGTGCGACAGCGAAGATAACGTCAGCCCACTGCAGTGAGTGGGTCCACGGGGCTCCAGTCGCAGGAAGTACGCTGTGCAGTAAACGAGGAAGCTGTTTGGGACACACTCTCCGAGATGATGCTGTCAGGCCCAGAGTATTGTCATCTATCTATTAGGTGGTGTCGAGGATTGGAGGGCCTGTTTTAATCAGGTGCTATTAATTATTCAAATAATTCCATCTCTACTAGTAGATGTCAGTGAAGGCTCCTCTTGCCAATGAGAGGATTTCTTCTCAATGACCAAATGCATGGTTTGGTAAATAACATACTACATTTTTAAATATAGGCTGAAAGTACAGTAGATCAATTATTAGGGGCGGAATTGACCCAAACATTGATGGAGATCACTCTGCTGTACATTATGATGTCAAAGACAATTGAAGTGTACACACGTATTATTTTTCCTAATGTGTTTTGTTATTTTACAAAAAGCAGCCAATCCTAGCTATTTGACAAGAGTGTTTGCAGGGCTGTTGGTGTATTTCAAGGATGACTAAATACATTTGTGTTGTGAAGTGTTTGATAAACACAGCTATAATCGGCCAATCCTATTCTAATCAATAAAATAAGATAAATGTCCTGGTTGCTAAGAAGAGGCAACAGAATGATGAGCTTAATGTGCTACTGTGTCAACCCACAGTAGTAAGACACACCCACACACACGTGTTATTTTACTACTGTGTCAACCCACCGTAGTAAGACACACACACACACTTGTGTTATTTTTGCCTTATTGGGACCAGACAGATTTTTCTGTGTTTCCCTAACTTAGATCATAACACTAAGCCTTAACCCTAAACTTAACCCCTAATGCCTAAACCTAACAACATTTAAGATAATCCGGAACAGTTTTTTACTATCTTTGTGTGGACTTCTGGTCCAAAACCTCTCACACAAACACACACACACACACAAAAGCATGCGCACAAAAGCACGTTTACATTGTAATCCTATTATGTTAGACCAGTTGTTTCAGAAAAGTAGCGTGTGTGTGTGTGTTTAGGTCATGGAGGGTGGCTTGCATGCTTGATACTCTTCGTCTTTCTCCGCCTTGTGCTGCCATGCTGGATTTCAAATTCATCGTGTTTTACATTGCAAATGAGTCATTTATATTAGTGTTGGCCCTCTCTCAAAGCAAGGACACCGGCGTTATCCTGACGCTGCAGGAATGAATTAGCATTGCTCAGAGAGCGGGTCCCGTCACCCTCTCAAACACGTCCATGCAAATGGGAATGAATAGCTAATTTATTGTGGCATGAAAGGGGGTTTGTTTGTATGTTTGGGATTTCCAGGATGAAGGAAACATGTCCCAGGATCCGCAAACATTTGTGTTTGCTGCTGTTGATGTTGTTGTTTTTGTTATTTCCCGAAATAAATCGGGCTCTACGGTTGAAAGGTTTTTCTAGAATTCAACATTTCTATATTTACACACCGGCAAGTATGTTTAGGCTGCGCAGAGTGTTTGGCTTGGATATGGTTAGCGATCCTCTGCTAGTCTTGTATGATTGTTGCTTTTTGGGTTGATTTGCCCAAAAAGTGCTGACTATCTCATAACACTGAAGGCATTTTCATGCCAGAACAAGGGTGTTTTTTCCACATAAATCGCCATGAAATAAGTCGGACAATTTTTTATTTCCTACAAACATTTTGTCCAAAGATTTCCCAGTCCGAACTTGTAACTACGCTGTTCCGGACACTGGGCAGATGTTGCACAGTCCCAGGACCAGCTCTCAGTTTCATGATAAAAAGTGCAAAAGGCAATCGGCCTAAAATCCCTGAAATGGGCTTGAACTGTCTGGTGCTTTGGGTGAAATAGAATTTTCTTCTACAGATATGTCTGACTGAAATGCACAGCCACATGTGCTGTCTGAAACAGGGCCTGTCTGTACATTGCCTTGTGTTTTAAGGATAACAAACCAGGCAAACCAGTGCACTGTATGGAACAGGGTAAGTGCACTTTGTCTCTCTCTCCCATTCTGTCTCTGTCTCACTTTCATTGTCTCTCCCGGTCAGTATCTTCCTCTCTGTCTCTCTCTCTCACCGTCTCTCCCTTTCTGTCTCTCTCACTGTCTTTCTTTCTTTCTGTCTCCCCCTCTCTGAGTCTCTCTCTCACTGCCTCTCTCTCTATATGTCTGTCTCTGTGTGGTGTTAAATTAGGGCTGGATGCCCATTTTTCTACCGTTATGAAAACCAATTAGCCTGGTGGCACTGAGATCTTGCATTGAGAGAGCAAATCACACGAGATGTGAATAAAAAACCTTTCCACCTTTTTATCCTATCAGAAGCTATTGGGGCCTAGCTTGGACATGCGAGGAAAAGGTTTTTTTCTTGGTTATTGAGACGTGTGATTATGTTAATTTGCAGAGAAGCCTTTTGCAGTAACGGGGGGAGTTAAATAGTGATCACAATGATCAGGAACACAAGTGAGGAGAGGGGGAAGTTAATTAGGGAGAGTGATCAGGAACACAGGTGAGGAAATGGGGGTGTTAAATAGGGACAGTGATCAGGAACACAGGTGAGGAAAATGACAAGAAACACGTGTCAATGCTCTCAACCAGGAAGAGGGGGTGTAGGATATCACTGGCATGGGAGGCCTGGCGTGCCAGGGTGTGCCAGGGTGTGCCAGGGCGTGCCTGGGCGCCCCAGGGTGTGCCAGTAATAAGAGCCAAAGAGCAGAAACAATCTCCAGCTAGGATACACAAGCTATTCTTAGCACTTCACAAGGTCTGACTGTGTCTGACTTTTCTGTGAGCGAAATATGATTTTTATTTTGAGCTCCATCTAATGTGTTAACGTGGAAGCAGCTGCTTCTTTTCAGAAATACAAACTCCAACAAATAACAAAACGGAACTGAAATAGAACAGAAGAGTCACGCCACTGCTACTAAGAAATGTGTGTGGATTGTGTCTCTGTGAACCACAGTCTGTGTGAGGTAATAACTTCTGAGGGCCCTATGAAGGACCTTCAACGGGAATAATGGCAATTATACAAAATGTATTTCAGTCAATGCCAAGAGGAACTCTATCAACCTACTACGTCCTGAAATTTTGGCTGCAATGTCAGCAAATGTGCGTTTCTGACCTGCAATTAAAATCTATCAAATAAAAGCTATAAATCAATAACACACCGGACTCCAATAATCTATTACTTTTGCGATGGGAGTCCCTTTTTCATTAACCCACAACGTTCTATTTAGTGTTTCAGTCCGGGGGCATGAGCTTTGCTGAAGCTCTACATCCCCCTGAGTGGACGAGCTGTGCACTTTCACAGACATTCCAACAATGGCTTGGGGGGATTTATGAACCTCGACACATTTTCTATATTTGCCATTATCCCCCTGCCATTATTAAGTCCTCATAAACTGTCCTTAACACAGAGTGAAGAATGAACACCCCGACATCTATCTGTCCTTAACACAGAGTAAGACCCCACTACTGCGATCCACATAAACCATCAAACACGTGACAGAACAGTTGCAGACAAAACAACGGACAGTTGATTAGCCGTCATTCAGTTAGAATGACATAAGCACAGAAATGGCAAAACACGAACGGGTATCGCCTGCCAGGGTAAATCCACTGACACCTTTCGGCTCGGGAGGGGGGGGGGGGGCGCTTCAATGGAGCTGCGTGTTTGGGCTGAAGGTTCTGTCATTAAGTGAAGTGTGCCTTGTACCAGGGGTGGTGTGAGGGTCAGAGGTCAGGCGCTGGATCGAATAATCCCCATTGCCACGTCCGTCTGGCAGACTCCACCTCTCTCCGCCGGGATGCTCCACCTCCGCCCGTATTACCGAGGGGGGGGGGGGCTCCCGGGAGGCTGCGTGGTGTCAAGGCGGAATTAGCCGTACTAAACGTGTTGCGTTAAGCCGCTGACAAGATCTCTCCGTCTGTTCCATCCCCCGCCGGGGCTTTTGCGTTGGGAGAGAACGCGTGGGCTGTATGATCGGTGGTTCTTTTTTTACTTTGTGGAAAATGCTCACATGAAATGAACGGGCTGTTTGGCTGGATTCGGGTACCACCTGTTTGCTGGTACAGATGAGAAAGAAGGTTATGTGGCTTGATATCAACAGCCATGCACTCAGCCACTGCTCTTGTGATGTCTTTGCTCGGAAGGGCTGCTTAAATCAGAGACAACCTTGCTGTTTCTTTCTCTGGTGTTAGGAATGGGGCGATTTTATCAGCGTTACGTCTCCACATCTGCAAGCTGTTGGCAGCTACTGAGGGGTTTCTGGTGGAACCGTGGCAAGGTACAGTTCGTCATTAACTCCCCCATCGTCAACTCTCGGTTCGTTGACGGAACTGTTGCAACCTACAGTGAAGCAAACAGTTTCCCCAGCTAGATATCTAAATGATGATGGATGATTTGGCTTCATCAAGCCCAAAACTCGCCACGCTACTGAAATGGATACTGCTGCCGGAACCTTGGAAAATAATTGTTTGAAATGCTCCAGTTAGGATGAGTTTTGATTAGAACATACACATAGGCTTTAGCTGTTTTATATACCGGATAGCCTAAAATGACCTTTTTTGCAGAATGTGGAGATATTTGTGGTCACATTGTTACTGAAAAGAGGTCCTCATCCTTTCAGCACAAACTAAGATTTTGGTGACTGGTTACCTTTGATGTGTGAACAATTGCATGCATTCATTTATATATTGAGTGGCACAAATGAGTTACACCAATGTGGAAATTAAATAATTGTCAGTAGGTATATGTCATCATCCTGTTAGAAAAGGATGCATAATTATCCCACTAGATCTTTATTGAAGTTGATGTAAATACAAGTCTGCCAGGTAAGACAATAAAATATACATATATATATATATATATATATATCTTTGTCTTGAGCAAACTACCGGCTGGCTCTCATAAGTAGCCAAATGGTTGTTTTGTTTTTTCCCCATTAAGTACCTAAAACATTTAACCTTGCTAGGATCAACGAAACATTCTAAAATCGCTGTGGGTGTTTTGTAATTGTGTTTTCAAGTCTACACGTGTGTCATGACAGTGTTGTGACAGTATTGTAACAGGTTATGACAAGTCATGTCAGCTGTTAATACTTGTTATGACACGGTGATGACTGGATCATAATGCCATATGACAATATCTGTCGTATAGTGTTACCAAATAGGGTTAGGTTTTCCCTTTCCTGTAAAGTGTTTGTTTTGGAGATAAGAGCTTTTTGCTTCGAAAAAGTGATGACATGGTTATAACAAGGAAGTAATCCTTACTAATCGTTATTCCTCAGCTAGGGTCCATAGCTGCCGTGTTCATAGGTCTGCTCTTCTGCTGTGTTACCGGGGAGGTTCGAAGAGGAGGCGCTCACGGGTGTTGTACGCATTTGTGCCAGTTG
>JACXGK010000094.1:93293-105262 GCA_016801125.1 Novumbra hubbsi
GCCCCCCCCCCCCCCGGCGACTCTCTCCCCGGCTGGACTGCGCGGTCGGGGAGGAGCGCGAGGAGATTTGCCGCGCTGCCGCTTTCTGTGCCCGTGCTTCAGGATCACCGCTGGGTTGGCAGCCGCGCTCCCCTGGCACGGCCTCCCCGACGGGCTTTCGCTGTACAAGACTATCAACCTGCGCCAGGCGTGTTTCTGAGCAGGTTGAGTTGCCGCCACTGCAGCCTGTGTTTCTCTATGGTTTCTCCAAGGTTTCCCTCGGTCACCGAAGCCCTGGGCTGCGAGCATCGGTGAATAGTAGAAGGCTATGTGAATAAATAATATTAGCCGATAATCAAGAGGGGGTGTGTGTGTGTGTGTGCTCGATTAGGAGGGATGTCTCCCGCAACGCATTTCGGTGTGAATGTGCGTTCTCAGAACAATCCAGCATCCGTCACCACTTCTTGATTCACATTAGAAAGCAACACCGACACCAGACTCAAACTAATTCACCTCTCTGACCCCTCATGGATTACCAGCGCTTCAGACCGACTTGAGTATTCCACCCAACCTTCTTTGTATGTAATTTCGTGGAAATGAATTTAATTCTGATATATACTTCATTCGGCGAGTGAATGGTTTAGCGCGTGCTTAGAAACCAGGCTCTGACGGTACACTATACTACATTACACCGCAGTACATTGCACTATATGTTTAGAGTACAGACTGAGCCGGACACATCAATGACTCCCCACAGTTGCCTACTAAATAAACGTTTCAGTGACACGGCATCCCAGAAGAAGAAACCCAGGCTATTTGCCGGAGATAGCCAGTGTGTTTATAGAGACAGTCGATACTACTTTATGTCAATATCAGACATTCATTGCTGTTATTTCTTCATTGTTGTTTTTTATGTATATATATTTGTTTGCTAGGCTGTTTCTTTTTACACTGTAGCCCACATTTAATTTTTCTCGCATAAAAACCAGTGTTAGGTAGGGCATGAAAAGCGTTTTTTTAAAGGAGAAAATAACTTTACCCCCACTGTGAAATATACTGGGTCATATGTGATGTTGGGCTGTTGAATCAATGGCCACGCGAAACCTGTAGGATACATTGGTACCAGGATATTTTAAAGCAAAACCTGTCTACATCTGCAGTAAGGCCAAAACCAGTTTCTGTCAGAGGTTCCAGCAGGGCAATGATCCAGAACATTCTGTCAGTTTTTCACATGAATGTCTCACTGACCACAGAACCAAGCTATGGCCACCTTTGTCCACTGACCTAAACCCCCCTGAAAACCAACACAGAGATATTCTGCCTGGTCTATTTTGCTGTGTTCACCCACCTCATCTAGCCTCATACAGTAGGATAAAATCCCTGTGCTGTTGTCTAAGCATTGGCCGGGTGCACAAAGCACCAAATGCAGGGGGTTAAATAACCGTGTTTAAAAAAAAAAAAAAAATGTGAATTTGTTTTCGTCTCTGAACCATATTTGCCTCGGTTAAAGGTTCAAATTTTCTTTTTTAAACAAGAAAAAAATCCCCATATTGTTTGCTAATCTTTACCGATGTTGCTAATTACCCTGAGCTCTATTATTATGACACAATGTCCTCCACGCGGTTGTTTTCCGTTAGTGTGCAATAAGGCCTCTTTAGTTCCCTCAGGACATTTAGCTGTAAGCACATTATATGAAGTGGTTCTATACTATTACACAATGACGCATGTCCTTTGTGTAGACCACTTATCAGTTTTCAAACTGAGAGGCCGTGGTGATAAAGTAGCGCGTCCCCCGGTTTAGGTAACGGCGCTGACATGTTGACAGTTCTGACATGTGAGAATGGAGTGGTCCTGACTGTGTGTGGCGTGGGATTCAGTAATCACATGTGACAACGATGCATTTGCCACCCTCTGGTCTTGTGTCTGTCAAGCCCTGTCTACCTTTAACAGGCACGCTGTGCACCCCGGAAGGAAACCCAGAGCCTGTGTTCTACTTTTGACCAGCCCACAGACACACTTGGCAACACAGACAGTGATGAAGACATGATAGCAGCTTGATCTCACTGGCCCCTTCTGTCTATAGACTGATAGACTGTATGTATATATATATATATATATATATATATATATTTACCCGTGGACGAATACAGAAGATATATATAAGTGTATATATATGTATGTATATATACAGTGGTAGTGTATATGTATATATACAGTGGTAGTGTATATTTATAATTTTAAATAAATTATCTATAATACGAATTTTATATATAAACATTATGCATACTAATATTAATACACACTATTTATTCATGAATACTAGTGTTTTATAATGACATGTGCATGTACAGAAATGAATGTGTTAGAAGGCACTTTTAACAAACATAATGTATCTGAATCCAAACTCGGTTTTGAGCAGAATACAACCAGGAGGTTTAGAAGTAGACATGCTTCTGTTCTATTGGACAAAACAGGAACAAAACAGATTACTTCACAAAGCCTCACTGCTACATCGGGGTCCTACTGTGTTGTCATGGAGAAAAAGGTACACTCTGTTGTACTGCTGCAGAAACCATAAATCTGGTAAATATCTGAAAGGTTGTTCAAAGTGGGAGGCTTTAGATATTACAAAGAACAAAGAATTGTACAAACACATTCCCAAACTATTAATGACGATTCTTAAATCTTTCAGGCTTTTGTTGGGGTTAGCATTAGCAGTGAACGTAGATCATCATACACAGTTCCATATTAGTCAATAAACGTCATCCTCTGGAGTCCGGGGGACCATAATATATAATGTTTCAATACCTCCCCTGCCACTTTATAGGTCATAATAACCCGTTTGAGGTGAACTGAATTTCATCTAAAAAACATTATTCTACCCGACAAATGAGTTTGACTCATCTACCACGCAGCCGAGGAGAAAGAGTCGCGTGGTGATTGTGATTCCAACTCGCTGCCAATAGAACTCAGTCAGCCTACTGCTTAAAACCGGGTCACCACTTCTTACCATATGTCACATCAAAGCATCGGTAGGTGTATGCGGAATGCTTTACCTTCACAGGCCGACGGGTAACCTGTAATCTCCCCGAGTAAACAGCATTTGGCTGGCCCAGGCCCTGCACGGCATTTTGATCACACTCCACTGACAGAGAACACCTGTGGACGAGTACAGAAGATAAGACTTGTCAGACTTGGCGAGGATGGGTGGACGGAACAGCAGCCTGAATACCAATCGCTTGGGGGGCAAATAACCGTCTCAAGGTAATTCTATTCCAAGGTTCCTCTGGCAACAGCTTGCGGCTGAGAAATTGTAATTAGTTCAGATAATGTTGGTCGATTAAATCAAATGGGGCACCAGGTAGTCTTTGTCGGAAATGAGCATGAATCATGAGAGCGCACAGACCTTCCTGCATTTAAGCAATTTTCACATACGGAGTTTAATTCCAAAAGTTGGTGTGTTACTACTTTTCTTTTGGTTGTTGTTCATTTACAGATTATCTTCCGGTTTTCTGTCATCTAATCTCCGGACATGGCCGTTGGTCCGTGACGACCATGTACTGTTTGTGTTAGAATTTAACTCTTGATGGTTTAATTTCAGAGAAAAATAATCTTATTTTTGCAGAACCCTATACATCCACCTCCCACCTGAGGAATAGGTGTTGTACAGTAACATGGTAACATAAAATCTGTGTGTAACATTTTTTGCACTTAGCAGATGATTTAGATTTACAGCAATTTACAGTTTAGTGCATTTATCGTAAAAGGGAAAATGCATACAAAATATCATCCTGGGGTTTAAGTGCAGACGGTTTTATTTCAAGGCATTTTTATCCATATTGGATGACCCATTTACAAATTTGATAGAGTCCCCATTTTAATTCCTATGTCTATGGCTTAAAATAGTGTCCTTACCATAATGAAGACAAAGGGAAAAACCTGTTTATGAACACTCTCCGGGAAATCGATGTGGTCATTACCATCCACAGAAGACATTACCACCTGATCTAGAGAGGCTGGACTGGAAAATGCAAAAAAAACCCACTTTAGTTTCTCTAAAACAGGATGACCTAAAAATCCCCTCATAGAGCTGGCAGAGTTCTGGACAGAGATTAGCCTTTACCAGAGGGGGGGTAAGGGGACCATGAAAGGAACATACAGTACCATGTTGTCTACAGTATGATGTTGGAGTGTGTGTTATACTCATGACTGTCATTCGTTGGTGATGGAGACGGCAGCGGGAGGAGTTCTGTGGCGCACAGGAACATCTCGTCTCAGCAAATGTCTGTCGTTGGATGTGTCACTGTATCTTGCGGCAGGACCATCACCCCAAAACACCCCTGCCCGCCACTGCCATTAGGTATTCCCACGCCGAGGACGGGACTGGTGGCAAGACAGCCTGGGAAACAAACATGAAACAAGGATGAATGCAGGCCTGGCGCAGCATCACCAGGGAAGATACCCAGTGTCTAGTGATGCTAATGGGTTACAGGCAACAAAAGCACTTAAATGACCTGAATACGGCTACTTGTCTGTCCAAATACTTTTGGCACCATCACATTGAGGGACCCGTGTATACAATGTGTTGTACTTTCTAAACAGTTCTTCAGATATAGATGAATATAGGCCTCGTAGGCATTTTATCACATCGAATCTGCACTGGGACACAGAGGCAGAAAAACTAGAAATGTCTCACTATTCAGTACTTTCGGAACTCACTCATATGTCAAAGAGCAACTAGGTTCGTCAAAATGTTTCACCATCTGGTTGGCTAGTATTTACCTTACGAAAAAAAGTATGACATACAAAACATATGTTAGTGTGAAGCGTCGCCAAAAGTTTTGAGGGATACTAGAACTCAATCAGAAGACGGTGTTGTATTTATTTATCTATATGCAGGACACTGACCCCTTGTTCCCTTATTCACAGGCTGTTCGCTCTCCTTATATGTAAATGCAGCCATCCTTTCAGTGCTCATTACAGATAGCGGTAATGAGAAACAGGGAAAAGCATGTAGTTGTCACTATTGGCTTGAGTTGGGTGATAAATAGTCCCAATTAGCCATAACCTTCTCTGAGTGACCCCGGCTTTACCCAGAAATCCTCTTAATTTGTTTGGAACAAGCCTGTGTGTTTGACACGTAGGGCACCGTAGAAAATAGAGTTTCTCCCCGACCATTACAGCTCTCAGTAAAAATATTACTTACTTTGGTCATCACCATGCTGACGTTTTGCCCTGTATTTGTTTTGTAGCTTGTCCAGGTGAATACAGTGAAAACTCAATGTTAGAGGCTAATAAAGCTTGACCTTCCTCAGGTGTGTATAATGTAAACGTGTCACTTACGTCTTTATTTATTGAAGTACTTTTTATACTCCTCCACTCAAGGAGAGCTATTTAAAATGCGCTTCTACAACTTGATTCCGGTAGAAGCGATTATCTGTAATTTTAATTATGTTTAATTATTATAATTACTCATGTTTTTGTTATCACACTTGTAATTAAATTCCGGACTCAAAGTCTTTGATTATGGCTGGCTGCAGTATATACTGTTGGTTTCCTGATGACATTACTTAGTCATTTATATCATTAGTGGCTGTAATACATTTAATATTCAGCTTGGTATGAGGCTTAAGTTAACATACCCAATTGCATTAAGACATATTTGGCATGGATCATTAAGAATGTTGGTATGGAGTTGAAGGACCTATGTAGATTTCCCTCAAAAAGAAAAAGAAATTGACATGACAATGAAATTGCCTTTTGTGTTATTAAGCAGACGAGCATGTTCTTCCCAATGTACCAAGTTTGCCATAAAATGTGAACACCTTTTGTATTTTGTATAAAATAGATGAAGTACTTCATTGTATTCTTTGGGAAACCTTTGTTTTACCCTCACTTTGTAGCTCCAACAATTCGATCATGGCAATTCTATGTGGCACGAATACCACCACTGACTTCTCCGAAACGGTTTGGGCCGTATCTAAGGCTGTGTATGACTGAGCAGAAAATGCTGACAAATGATGCACATCCCGTGTTTGGGTCACAAATTGTTCGATATTTACCCACGTCAGCGTGATGTCCGTGTCATTAAGACTCCCCACACACGCGCAAAGACCGCAAATGCATTTTGCTAATGCATTCATCCTTCTGGCTTTATATTGCCTGGCTCGTAAGATTAATGGTGCACCTAACCCAACAACGCTGGGGTCAGGCAACGCGCAATAACCCCAATTCAATCACGGCCGCGTAATGATAGACTCGTAAGGATTAAACCGATGTGTTTTCAAATTCTGGTCCTGGGGACCACAAGGGTTGCCCTAGCATTAGTTTATTGTTAGCATTGGACTGTGGAGACACTGTGGAACAACCATCCCAGTTCCCATGTCTGGCCTGCGTTCATTCCTCCTGAATGTAACTAGGCTTCCCTAGGTGGACTTCTGTTTTGACTCTCCAGATGGAGGAATGCCTGGAGCCTCATTCCACAGGTGTTAGCAAGTAGGAGAGCAGCTGCCAGCTGATTGTCCAACCGCTCTTTGACCAAAAAACTTAAGCAGCAGCTTAAGTATTGTTAAGTTTATGTATTTTGTGCATTTATTTATGGATGTAACAGAGCGCACAGCTAGAAAAGAGACCCTGGTCTCAGTTTTATTCTCCCGGTATGAATAAAAGGAAAAATATTCTCATGACTCGTTCATCAATAACAGTTTAAGCCGTTGCATGCTTAGTTCTACTCTACTCTACTCTACGCAAATTCGGTCGAATGCCTTATAATAATCAGACACATTAATACGAACTAACAAAACAGACGTCTTTACCATATACACACCAAGCCATTTATGATACGTTGTGACAAACCAAGCCGAGGAATATCAAATTCTTAGTGTTTCGGCTCCATGTGCATCATTAGGGCTGCAAACAGACCTATTTAATCCATATTCAGGATTTTTCTTGTTTTCTATTTTGGAGCCGTACAACAATGGAGCAACTCATTAGCGTCACAAAAGTGGTAGCCAAACCGTTTCCACAGACCCAAGCTGGAGATAAGATCAACTTTCAACAGGTTGACGGATACGCTAGCCAATTAGCACACTCAACATGTTCATGTGACCACTGACCAGAATCCAATATAACCTGCTTTCCAAAGGCTCAATGTGGTTGAGGCCAAACCGAAACCAAATTAGAATGGATCAATTCTGGTCGGTGGTCACGGCACGTGGGGAGTTTGCTAATTTTCTAACACGCTCATCAGCTTGTTTAAGGCTCTGCTCATCTGTGCTTTTTGTCGGTTGAACAGATGAGCATTTACTGGATAATCTCCGTTGTTCGCTAACAAATGCCTCCCAATTAGAAAGCCCACACTGACTGTTCTTCTAGATCATGAAGAAAGTGTCTGCTAGTGTGATTTTATCATGGACATCAAATGTATTTGCTCTGTAAATTAATGTAATGTTTTTTTATGAATTTATAACCAGGAAAGTTGATTTGATCGTAAAGAAAAATCTTTTTTAATGAACAATATTAATAACATTTATTGAAAAGTCTTTAATTGACTTCTAATAAACTCCTTCTTCTTCGAATGCTTTATAACCGTGTATTGCATCAGGTAATGTAAAATAACTGCCTTATACACTATGGACGTGTTGGGAAAAGTTACACGGGAGAGCAAAATGACACATGTTTAGGTAGTTCGTATGCCCGGGAAGTTATAGTATGCATGGAGACGAGACCATTCAACATACTCAGTGTCTCACAACCTCATGTGGGGCAGTCCACCTCCACGGGGAGTTTAACCCCCCCCCCCTCCCCCACCACCACCAACACGCCCCCACCCAGATATCCGTCCTGAAATAGCCTAAAAATCCTGAAACGGGAAAGAGCGAGTTCAGAATTCCCCGTGATCCCAGACTGACTAAAAAAGGCATGGGTGATTACCCAGCGGCGTGTGCTTGCGTTCCCGGTCCAGATGCCTCTTCTGAGGGGAACCCCGCTGAACACAGCGCCCGAAGTCAGCGCCGGGGATTTGCCCTGCACTCCTAATGAGAGAGGCCGTCTGCTCGGGGTTAGGACCCATACGGCGGGTAAGCCCATTCTTCACATGGTGCTGGCTGTGTTTGGCTACCTCAGCCCAGAACCACCTGTTGTGACCTCCCGATGCTACCGACAGACCCTGTCCAATGGCGTTGGAGCATTCGGGGTCGCTGCCGTTACTGGATTTAGGATCTCTTCTAGAACTGCTTCCCACAAAACATTTGAATTCACGAATAAACGCAAACTAATATCCATTGTTGGAAGAGGCCTTGTACGGTTAGATGTGTAGCATGAGCTGAGTGTTTTTCCAAATGTACTGAATTATTTTTTATCCATACATATAAATCAAGGTAAGACCCAGGTATCATTCACAGTATTACAGATAATCATGGAAACATACAAATGAGATATAAATGTAAAATTGAATGGTTATTTGTCAATCATTTAAATTGCCTTATGGGCACTAGAACATCTGTCATAAAAATGACTTTGCAAGTTCTCCCCTGTGTGGGATCCAAAACTGTCGAAGGCTGTAACTCTGAGTAAGCTCACGGTATGTCTAAGACCTGAACATCGCTTGAGAGAGTTTGATACTGAATGTTTTTTTTTTTTGTTTTTTTTTGAGTTAATTTAATATAGAAGCCGAAAAACCTTCTATACAAACATTAACCAATGTCTGTCCCTTCTGGATGTTAGGGGGTCCCAGCTAACTGAATAGTATAAAAAACAATGAGTTTTCGCATACATTTGTACCAGTAATACAATAAAACCATGCATTTAGAGGTTTCAATACTGGCACTGATGCATTCATACAGTATTCAGCAAAGCACATCTCCATAATCAAGCACTGACATAAAAGATGCCTTATACAGTTTGTTTCTATGATGAGATGACAGAAAGGATTTGTCTCTATAACAACAACAAAAAGTCTTCAGCATCTTCACCAACTCAGCTATGTTTGTTCTAAAAGAAAGATGATCATGTAACCAAATCCTGAGGTATTCGCAGGCAGGCGACCCTCCAACGACAGAATGCTTCACAGGATGTTTTCCAGTAGGAACAGGTTCAATAGAGGTAGAAGCAGAGTCGAGGTTAATCCTCTCTGGAGGCTACAGAAAGAGCGAGGCGATGTTGACATTTACGTAACCAATTCAGAGGAACCTCTGGTCCGCCCAGAGCACCCAAGATGAACTGAGTGACAGGGAGCCCTCACAGAAGACAGATAAGCGCGGGGGTGTCAGTCAAACGTCAGAATCAGGACTTTTTCCCCCCACTCCGCTTTTCACGCAATATATTAAGTGCATGTTATCATACTTAGTGGAGGATTTGATACAGAGTGGAATTTCAACCGATATTCTATCGGGCTGAACTAGACCCTTTGTCGTCTCGCAATTTCAAAAGCTAGTTATTAGAAATAGATCATGTAGGCTAGGTAATTAGCATTCAACAGCGTGCCCCTATCTCCCTTCGAATCTATCTATTCTCTCCTGACGGTTTCGGTAAGAGAATCTCCTTGCCTGGTTGCACCTGTTAATCTGGACCAAGGTCTGACAAAATATGGAGCCGGTCTGATTTATGTTGCCTCATCTGATGAGCCAGCAGGGCCTGGCAGGTGCCTGGACGAGGAGACATCCACTGAGGTGCAGACAGGGAAAGGCAGCCTGATGTTAAATGGAAAGGATCTCCGGTACGGCATGACCTTGGGTATACTTTGCCCGAGAATTAATCACTTGAAATGGTGCATCCTTTTACACGTCCCTGTTTAAAACTTGCATAGGGATGAAGCTTCCCTTTCTTTGAGCTGTGTACATTGGCAAACTGTGTTATGTTATTGGTTCCGGGGGAAACACCAATAGCATTACATTCTTTAGAGATTTCCAACCAGAATATGTCATTGTCACAACATAGGCCTGTAGTTAATCTGATGCATGTAAATTCCAGGTGCCAGCTTAAACCCAGCTGTAACGCTTTGAAGAAGTCAATTCCATTGTATTTTGCAGA
The DNA here is from genome assembly GCA_016801125.1 of Novumbra hubbsi. NCBI lineage: Eukaryota > Metazoa > Chordata > Actinopteri > Esociformes > Umbridae > Novumbra > Novumbra hubbsi. Next base: position 103,302 of record JACXGK010000094.1, read on the forward strand.
CTGGTGAAGAGCTCGTCGGACTTCATAACAAACTTCATAACAAAACATCAATAGTAGACAACAATGCATAATTTACTCTAATACATCTCTAGTGTGTCTGTAAACCAGTTTTTCTTACCTGGGAATGCATTCTGTTGGAAGCCAAGTTATTGATTCATCATTGTCTCATTCATCCCACCTCCTTCCTGTAACCCCCCCCCCCCCCGCCCGACCGTTGCGTAAAAGGGAATACGGGATATTCTGTCAGCCTGGCAAAGTAAGGCTAAATAAATAAATCCACAGTAGACCCTGTGGGTGGACTGTCCTGTAAGTCTATAACGCACACGCTCACGGAAGCTCCGTCGCTGTCGTTCATCGCTCAGTCAGAACTTACACCAGGATTTCACCCGCTGTCATCTAGGGTGACATTCAGCGGGTCAGAACCGTATGACCCGATGTTGCATGCCCAATGACTCCCAAAGGGGATATTTACAGTGCACTATTGATGGAATAAGGAGCCATTTGATTCATTTACTTATGCAACGTTCGCCTAGATTAAGGTCTTGTGGGCTGACAGGTTTTGTTATATAACCTCTCTTGGTGGTGAAGTAAAACTCATCTGTGTTTAGTTATACCACTTCTCAAAGGCGGTGGAGTAAAACTCATCCATGTTTTGTTATGTAGCTTCTCATAGGTAGTGGAGTGAAACTCATCCATGTTTTGTTGTACAACTTCTGATGGGTAGTGGATTAAAACTCATCCATGGTTTGTTACACAACTTCCCACAGGTAGTGGACTAAAACCCATCCATGTTTTGGCTTGATGGGATAAGGACAATATTTTTGCTGTTTCAGTGTGAAATTATGAGTTTGTTTAAATATTCTCCTGTCGTCTCTCCCTTTCCAGCTCATTTTATCAGTTCAACCACATGTTTGTCTACTGATCTAAAGCATATTTTCCTAGTTGAAGTGGCTGCTAAAGCATTTAACAGACATCCACTTGACAGACATGCACTCTCACACAAGCTTTCCGCTGTCTTCCTTCTACTTATTCCATTCAACACAGTGTTGTTTTACCTTCAAGCACCTCCTTCAGCCCACAGCAACAAATCACCAAACCTACATGCCTGCCCTTACTTTGCTGAAGGCTTCACGTCCTTGAGAAGTGACTTGTTAATATGACCGCTGAAACGAATTGCCGTAGACCACCCCAGACCAGGCTATGAAGTTGTTCTAACAAGACTCCAAATAATGATGTTCCATTTCCGCAGTTAATAGTTCTTCTCTTTGTAATACTTATCTGGGGATTCTGTTCCAGAATCCTATAGGTATTAAATGATTTACACCTGTATTCACTTGCTTATCCGGGTTTATATCTCTCTGTAAATGTCTTGTTAGTTCCTTGCTGAGCCAAGCCACCGCAAGTGGTGGGAAGAAAGGCGATGTTAGTATATAAAGTACGTAAGACCAGTTATTTATGATTTGCATCTAATATCTGTTCGGCCGTGCATGTGAATCAACTCCATTTCTCACTGTCATCTTTTTCTCCTTACTCGGCTGTTACCGTGACGACCCGCAAGGCTCTCTTAAGACAAACTCCCTGCCAGCAATTCAGACTGTAATTATCGATGCCAGCGACACCCAGGTGATTTATTGTCATTATTCTAGTGGGGGGACAAATGTAAATCTGGATAATGGCCAACATTTTCAGGTTCAGTGCAGAGAAACTTAGAATTCAAATTGATTCTCAGCTGTCCTTTGGGTTGGGAGTCAGAGTCAGTCAGGAAATGAAATGATGGTGTCTGTGGTACCCACACACTCTCTCTGTCCGCGTGGTTGTGTGTGTGTGCTCGAGTGCTCATTGCAGTGGAAGGTTGCTCCCTGCTCCAGCTTACCGACTGAAGAGCTGTCTGACTGGCTGACTGACTGACTGGCTGACTGGCTGGCTGGCTGACTAGCTGACTGGCGAGTGGGTGGGTAGAA